>QEOT01124028.1:0-103423 GCA_003123785.1 Pterocarya stenoptera
ACAATACTTCTCATGGAAGACATAATTCTTCCAAGAAAGCGTCAAACACCCTACCATTCAGAACTCACAACCACCATGGACTACGTGAACTTGCAGAAAGAAAAAGTGTACGGAGAGAAAAAGAGTCATCTTAACATTTAAACTCCCAACGAGCTGTGTCCCAACCCAACCTCAAGGTTTGCGTACCTTCCCATAAATACATTTAAACTCATCTTAACATTTAAACACATCTAAACACATCTAAACTCATCTTCGATGGGCCTCACAAACTTCACTCCATCATCTCAACTCACTACTATTCATAAAGAACTCAACTCATCTCAATATCCAAACAAGGCCTTAAAAGGCAACCTTTTTTTGGCACGGAAAAGGGGATTCAGGGCTTCAATGCACAGCATACCCTTTTGTGGAGCAGATGAGAAGTTCTGTCCGCTATAGATAGGCTGAGCAGGAGAATCCCAATAAACAGCTATGACATAAGACACAAGTTCTTTTTTTGAACAACGCAAAAAATGACCTTGGTTTAATGTCCTTAAGAGGACAAAATTTGGCTTAATCTGAAGGAAAACCGTCCTTAACCAAGAACAGCTATGTTAAAAAAATGGAAAATGTAAATTTCCCCTTTAAAAATAGTCCAGGAAGAAAAAGAAATAAATAAACAATCAACCTAAAAACCTTTTAGGCAATATAAAAATTATTCAAGTAATTAAGAATGTGACACTACACATAATCTCACAATTCTTAATCACCATATCTAAGTTCCTTACACCATAACCATGGTAATAAAAAGGGCAAGCTATGCTTTCTGAGAACCAGCGCTGCAGAGGCAAAATGCCATGATGCCATCCAAAAGTATACTATCACAGAGACAAAGAGCACATAGGTCTACCGGGGATAGTAAGATGGATGGTATTCAGGTGGCATATCATATCCACCATAGGCGGTTGGCCTATCATAATAACCAGATGTCAAATATGGTTCTGATGAGTATAGACGGGAACCAGCAGGGCTTGGGTTCCCAGTAAAACCCACAGGGCTTCCTGGAAAACCATACCGCCCGTCTGGTGAGCCCATGTAAGGGGCAATGGTAGGAGTCTGGCCCACCATGCCATAGGGCGCAGCTGATGACCTCACATATGGAGCAGAAAAATCTGGCAACAAACCTGTCATGCGTATATGAGGTTGTTGATACTGATGAATGATTGAACTCACACCATGGACAACTAATGGGACAGCCGCATTATCAACAAGAGCAGCTGTTCGAGGACGCTTGCTTTGACTCTGCTGCTGCTGCTGCTTTTTTGGCTGCAGATGCTTCTTCTGCTTCTTTGGCTCCTGCTGTTGCGGTTGCTGAGGCTTCATGGGATGAGCTTCTGCAGGTCGTTTTCTGTTTGCGATCAGCTTCTCCAGCACCTCAATGCGCTTTTCAAGGTTTGCCCGTGGATACTCAGAGCCAAGATTGTGGCTTTCAATGACTTTAATAACTGATTTAATTGCACCGACTTCTCTGGCTGCAGCCTCATTCTGCATGATAAACTTAAGTATAATAAACAGGCAACTGTTTGGTATTGAATTACCAATGGTAGCATGGACAACAGATCGGGAAATGGAGAATTACCAGTGCCATGCGTGATTCATTTCCTTCCTTCGAAACTTTATTAGCAAGCTTCTTGACATCGTTCAGATAGGCTTTCAAGAGGGGGACTGGTGGAAACTTCTCGGATAGCTCAAATTCAAAAATAAATTTGACAGCCAGATTCTGCTTTCCCCTACTTATAAGTTTATGAATGATATCTGCAAAGAACACAAGAAGCATTTGATTCTTACGTCAGATTACCCAAAAGGAGGGGCCAAACATTTCCATATGACTGCTTACATACAAAACAGTTGATTGTAAACTTGCCTCACTATTCTCCCTCCCCATACTTCTTTCAGTTATATTTTCTGGAAGAATATTTACTGATAAAAAAAATATTTTCATTATAAATTCTTCAGGTGCTGTGTGAGTAAGAGGACAGAGTGGGCTATCCCAATTATCTTCTGACTTGTTTTAGTTCCCATAACGTCTACAGGTTCTCAGTAGGCCTAGAAGCTACCATGCCAATGATTTCCAATTAGTTTGAGACTTTTTCCAATTCCTGATGCAAACTTCTTCTTTTTTTGGATAAGTAATGTAAACCTCTTTTTTATCCTTTTCTTTCCACCAAGTAATTTCCTGAGGTAAAACTCTACCAACCTTCAATTAGTTGCCGTCGCAACTTACATGCTTATGAAATTTTCTTTTATCCTACAAATACCTAAAGAAATCCATCGATTTTTGAGCCAAACAAATACATCCTGCACATCATATCTCTGAGATCTCTATTTCACTCTTTCTTAGATTCCCAGCATGCGAGATTTTTCACCATTAATAACTCAGTCCACCAAGTCTCAAGTAAACAACTCATAGTTTTAGCACCCAGTGCAAGTTTCAACCTCCTCTTCGGCTAATCTAAATTTCTTAAAAAGATCTTCAACTTAAAACAAAACAGAATCCCTTCAGATATGATACCAAACGTCATAAGGAAGCTCCATGAAAGGTAAAACATCATAAATTTTTTTTTTTATGAGTAAGAAAACTAGTCGTTAAACACATGTAGAGTATCTGACTGCATGAGCCTTATTAAAAACATCATAAATTAAACCACATTCCGATTAGCATGCAAACAATTTCATCCAAAGCAAATTACCGACTGCCTTACCAGCAACTTTATGCCCCAAACCAATAATCTGGCACAACTCAACAGCCTGCCGGAATCGCGCAATGATAACGAAGTAATCCACAAGCTCATCCACATCGAACTCAGACCGCAACCCGTACGCTGCCACCAAATGCACCAAGGCTAACACCTCAAACATCTGCACTTCATTGGGGCTTGCCTTCCCTTTCCACTCCACCTCCTTCGCTTTCCACTCCAAAGACAATTTCTTCGCTCTCTCCCTCACCTCCACCCCAACACTGGCCTTAATCCCAATTAGTGTTTCCAACAGTAGCACACAAGACCACCTCAAACGACCCAATTCCACATCTTCTTTGAACCTCAATTTCACGCTATTCCCGCTATAAAACCCATACATGGCGTCCAAGACCATCGCCGCCGGGTCTGCCGCACACCGCATTGCGCCGGGGATCTCGGCTCGGATTGCACCCCGCTCCTTTGGGCGCTTGCTTATGAACTTCCTCAACTCCTTCCCGTCCATTCTCTCACACAAAGCCTTCAACTCGGGCCTCGGCGGAGTCAACGAATCGGAACCCATATCAGGGTCTACGTCGACCCTGATTTGGGTCATCTGCGTCTGCGGGGGTGATGAAGAAGAAGGCTCTTCAGGGGGGGTTCGGGCGCATTGAGCCTGCGAGGAAGATGGGTCTGTTGTGGGGTTCGGCTGGGTTGACTCAGTGGCATGGGGCTGATTTTGTTCGCGAGACTCCACCGACTCGAGGAGGTGAAATCGGTGAACGAGGGAGTTCTGTCGGGAGGTGAAGTGGGCGTCGAGGTCGGACCATGAGAGAGAGAAGGAGGAGAGGAGGGAGGAATGGATTTGGAGCTCATCGAAGGCCTTCTTCAGATCATCTTTCTTCACGTCTATGAGCTTCAGAGCCGCTGATATAGCATTAAGCGTTGCCATGAATAAGAAATCGGGGATTTTGTGGAAAAGAGGATAGGATTTGCAATTTGCAGTACGTTACTACGTCTCCGAGGGAAGAAGAAAAATCGGACCTTTTATGTGAGAGAGAACGGATTGAGACTGAAAATTCTTTCCAGTTCTTTTTGGAACGGTCGGGCTAATATTGAANAGATCTCGGCTCGGATTGCACCCCGCTCCTTTGGGCGCTTGCTTATGAACTTCCTCAACTCCTTCCCGTCCATTCTCTCACACAAAGCCTTCAACTCGGGCCTCGGCGGAGTCAACGAATCGGAACCCATATCAGGGTCTACGTCGACCCTGATTTGGGTCATCTGCGTCTGCGGGGGTGATGAAGAAGAAGGCTCTTCAGGGGGGGTTCGGGCGCATTGAGCCTGCGAGGAAGATGGGTCTGTTGTGGGGTTCGGCTGGGTTGACTCAGTGGCATGGGGCTGATTTTGTTCGCGAGACTCCACCGACTCGAGGAGGTGAAATCGGTGAACGAGGGAGTTCTGGCGGGAGGTGAAGTGGGCGTCGAGGTCGGACCATGAGAGAGAGAAGGAGGAGAGGAGGGAGGAATGGATTTGGAGCTCATCGAAGGCCTTCTTCAGATCATCTTTCTTCACGTCTATGAGCTTCAGAGCCGCTGATATAGCATTAAGCGTTGCCATGAATAAGAAATCGGGGATTTTGTGGAAAAGAGGATAGGATTTGCAATTTGCAGTACGTTACTACGTCTCCGAGGGAAGAAGAAAAATCGGACCTTTTATGTGAGAGAGAACGGATTGAGACTGAAAATTCTTTCCAGTTCTTTTTGGAACGGTCGGGCTAATATTGAACGTTAAACAGCCCTCAAGCCGCCACGTCAGCAACTCTATGCAAATAAACGTAATACTATTATCACATCCGATAATTTCAAAATTTCATTCATTCCTTCTCATTTGTGAGTGAAAACCGACGCCGTTTTTGAGCAAAATTACCACCAACATCCGCTTAAATTTTGGAGGAGAAAATCAGCCGAAATCGATAGATAGGAAGGAGAAATGCCGATGCCTTATTTTTGTGGTGGTTTACGGTTAGTTTTTAGACTTAGCTTCGTCTAAGAGAATAGAGAGTTGCAAATGAGAGAGAGGATGAGAATTGAGACGCGAGGAAGAAGACGGATTGATATCGAAACAACGCCGTTTGGTTTAAACCAAACAATGTCGTTCTACTTATTTTTTTTAAATACATTAGAATAAAATGACTTTGTTTAGTTTTATACCAAACAGCGTCATTTCTGTTGTGTTTAAAATACAACTATAGCATTAGAACGACATCGTTCTACTTAAGTTTCGTTTTGAGTACAAAATATATTAAAATAATAATAATTTCTTTAGTCGGCCGGTTCAGCGGTTCGAACCAGGTTCAAACCGACACCGAACCGGCCGATATCGATTTTCTCAATTTTATACCGCACGCCAACCGGTTCTCCACCAATTTCGAGCTCGGCCGATCGGTCTAAGTCTGTCCCTGTCGATTCCCTGGTTTGTTGTACAGCCCTAGTCTCATTACAATCCTTTATTATTTGTCAAACCGGTTTTGTTGTTGGTGCCACACTAGTTCTGTCACCGCCGCACCTAGTTTCGTTGGCCACCAAGGTCCGTCATCGCAAGAGTCCATAGCAGTGATTTATCACCGTTGTTCACAACAGTGCGTTAGCAACAATAGTGTCAATCACCGTCGTCCTCTCTATCATCTCTATCCAGCTTTGGAACCACAACTCATTTATACTTTTTATGCCTTAACATCTTGAAGGCTTCTAAATAATCATCCAGATCCTTCCTTAAACAGCAAAAGTTGCCAATCCACAACAACGCCGGTGGCAAGTGGTGTTGCAGCTGGGTACCATAACCAGTTCAAGTCATACATATAACAGTACTAATGTGTGCGAGATTGAGGAAGAGAGTACGAGCGAAATCTTCGAGATCGACCATGGAGTGCTACCGATGGGATTTATCAAAGAAGAGTTTGAAGGGAGTATGTTTTCGTTGGATGTTTAGAACAGGTTTTCGTTTGAAGGGAGTGTGTTTTCATTTGAAACATGTCATTGTCGACAAAACATCTAGTGGTATGCATAAATCACGGGAAAAATTATAGAGATGTGTCGTTTCAGACTCTTATCGGTTGAAATTCATTTTTTCAAGGGCCTAGATTTAATTTGAAGCTTTGGTTTTAGGAAATTTTTGGGACAATTAAGATAAAGTACTTGATGAAGGTTGACCCTGCCCCATGTTCAAGAGCTGGGTTTGATCATTAAAATAGATCATAAACCAGGGTTTAAATCATTAGAATCATCCATGTTTGCTCCATTTTGAATGCTACCTTCAAGGTGTCAAAATTAAACGAAAGTTTATAATCTTAAAGTTCATCAAATTTTCCAGGATCTTATGCATATACTGAAATGACTCATGCGTGTATCTTGATGATTTTAGTAGGAAAGCTTCCAAAGATTCAAGTGAGTGCAGAGCAGGTGGAGAGCTTGGTTTCGACAGATTGTGGGTTTTCATCGGTGTGAGGGGAGGGCTTGGTTGCAAGGGGGAGGCGTCACGGGTAAGGGCTCAGACAACGCCGGTGCGAGGGTCTGTCGTCGGTTGCGAGAGGGGGAAGGGATTTGGGGAGGGTGCTTTTTTGTTCCCGTGAAGTCTGGTCTGTGGTGCAGTATAGTGGAGATAAAATGGGATGCATGCATGGCATTTCCTCGTTTAAGGACTGTTATTTGGGGATAAATAAAAAGACCGGTTTGAAGTTTTTCTCAATTCTTTAGCCCAATCCAATTAGACCAAACTCTTTGCCCAACCCAATTAAACCTCCGCAGGACAGACCTTTCGAGGATTGTTTATTGTCTTTGAATTTTCATAGAAGCAAGCTAAAACTATTTTAATTCCTGATCAATTATTCTCTTAATTAAAAGTTGTTACTGCATGCTTTTGATTTGTATAAAATATATAATGATTGATCACGTGATAGTTGATGATAATCGATGAACAAGATGGAATATTTGTGTTTAAAACCTTAAAGCTGTCACCCACCCAACATGACGAGGAACCTGGAAAAAAAAAACTGAATACTAACATGAAATAGATATGTCTGATCATATGCTATTAGCCATCAGTGTTCAATTGGAAATGGTCATGTCGTGTTATAATTGAGGAAAGAATTAACGGAACGCTGCCGTCTAGCTTAAGGGTTTGTTATGTCATGAAGAAATAAAACGTTGTCATTTTAGTTGTTGTTTTGTGAGAGTACTTGAGTTTCGGAACGTTGTAATAACAAAATATAAATACAGTGAGTGGAGGGAAATTCCTCAACTCAGATCATTCAGCACATATTTCTTCTTCCTCTCGATTCTTTCTACTCTCTAACCCTTGTGGAGATTGACTATCTCGAATCATACAGTGGAGGGTCCGTTACATAATTCTCTGAAATTTTAGTTTTTGCCTTCATAAAGAAATGAAAATAAACAAAGATGTTAATCCAAGCGTGTTAAGAAGATGCTGCTTTGACTGGAAAAACAATTTCTTAGAAGCGAAACACCCTCCAATTGTGTCGCCGAAACCAGCCGGGTCAAACAATGTGCTATTTTGACTGGAAAATCAAATTAAAGAAACCACACGTCCTCCCCCTTGTGCTACTAAACAGACTTTTTCCTCCCCATTCTTTTGGTTATGGACCCACACCACGATGGCCCACGAGGTAAAATTTGACTGTACAGTTACCAATTTCCAAAGGTATCAAAAGTTGACATTCTGCGTTTCCAACCTACAAGGAAACAGAGTCCATAAATTATAATGAAAGGAAAATTCCTAAAACTAGGTTAATCAGAAAGAACATTTTTCAAAACCAATCAAAAGTCAAAATACCCGTCAACCCCGAAATTAACCGTTAACCTCACCTAACCTTATTTATGAACTCTGTGTCCACCCTTGCTAACTCCTATAAATATTATTCTCCCGAGACCTTTGTTTTTCCTTATTCTTTCTGTCGCACTCCTATTTTCAGATGTTTATTCTTCAGATGAATCTCCGCTTGATTTGGCAACTTTCTTGTTAGAAAGAAATTGAAGCAAGTCTTTTGAAGCTCAACGTTAGAAACTCGTGTTCTATGGTAAGACTCCTATGCTCTTGTATGATTTGCTTCGTTGCCTGTTGTTATGTTTCGTTGCATAAGTAAATCAAGCGCTTCAAACCCATGTTTTTCTCTTCATCAAAGATTTAAACTTTCCTTACCCAAAAAGATTGAAACTTTTTTTTTTTTTTGGCTTATAAGACAAGCTACTGATCTGGGTCTCCCCTGGCGTTGGTTCTGTCGGATTCTTATTCATGATCGAAGCTCCAATATTTTTCTCCTTTTTATTGTTTTGATTTTTGCTGGTTTAACCGTTTGAGAATTGAGTCTACTCAGGTCCTTTTGATTTGGATCTTGATCCCTCAGGGAGACTTTTCATTTGAACTCCATATTCAAATTGATTTTATTGGGTTTCATTTTCTTTTAAAGTTCAAAACTTGTGTCTGAAAACTTGTTCATATAAGTCGTTTTGTTTTCATTGTTTTACGACTGATTTAATGCGTACGTTCTGCATGTTTTATCTGAAGATGCCTAGTGTGAACCCCGATCCATCTGATAAAGATTCCGAGCCTTTCGTCGAGATTGATCCAACTGGCCGGTACGGCCGCTACAACGAGCTGCTTGGGTCTGGGGCAGTGAAAAAAGTCTACCGCGCGTTTGATCAAGAAGAAGCAATAGAAGTAGCATGGAACCAAGTCAAACTACGAAACTTCATCAACGATCCTGCCATGATCGACAGACTTTACTCCGAGGTCCGGTTGCTAAGAACCTTAACGAACAAGAACATCATTGCCTTGTACAATGTGTGGAGGGACGAGGAGAAAAACACGTTGAACTTTATCACCGAGGTGTGTACGAGTGGGAATCTGAGGGAGTATAGGAGGAAACATAGGCATGTTTCTATGAAGGCGTTGAAGAAGTGGTCCAAGCAGATTTTGAAGGGGTTGGACTACTTACATACCCACGAGCCTTGTGTTATTCATAGAGATCTCAATTGCAGCAATGTTTTCGTCAATGGGAACGTTGGACAGGTGATTACTTGCTAATTACAGCTTTAAAATGTGTAGATCTTCCAAAGAAAAACTATTAATTCTTATACATATTAAGGTCTTGTAACTGTATAACATGATAAAGCCATGTTTGATTTCTAACCAAGCAATCAAATTTAGCGTCACTTATAATCTAAGATTGTATCAGAAAAGATTATAATCTAAGAATTTGGTTCGTTTTGATAAGTTGCCTAGTTCTAATTATTTTTTCAGGTAAAGATTGGCGATTTGGGGTTGGCAGCAATCGTGGGGAAGAGCCATTTGGCACATTCAGTACTAGGGACGCCGGAATTCATGGCACCGGAGCTGTACGAGGAGGATTATACAGAATTGGTGGACATATACTCGTTTGGAATGTGCTTTCTAGAGATGGTGACTTTGGAAATTCCCTATAGTGAGTGTGACAATGTTGCTAAAATATATAAGAAAGTGTCGTCTGGGGTGAGACCTCGGGCCATGAGCAAAGTTAAGGATCCTGAGGTGAGGGCATTCATTGAGAAGTGCCTTGCACAACCTAGGGCAAGACCCTCTGCAGCCGAGCTCCTCAAGGATCCATTCTTTGATGAACTTGATGATGATGAAAATGATGAAATTATGATCAAAATTTAGTGTTAGTTGTTAACATGTATTTGTTTATTCATGATTATTTTGGAGGAAAATGGGGAGGGTGGCTCGTGGCTTTGACATCATCTTCGTTCTCTCTCTCTTTTAGAGGAATTGGATAAAGATTTTTATAAGTGTTTGATTAGGGATGGTGTTGTTTTGTAAATTGAAGTTTGAAGATTTAATACATAAAAAAGGTTGATGTAAAGCGATGAGTTTGCTTCTAGTGTAGGCTTATTTAAAAAAAAAAAAAAAGATTTAAATTGTATTATTTTAATTTTTATGTAAAGTCAATGGAAGAGGGAACCAAGAGAGAGCCCAAATGCCTTGCGGTTGTGCTGTCACACTCGAATCTGTTGGGAAAAGAATTCCCAATTGCCTCACTGGCAAAGGCATGAGTCCTCTATCTTCCTATAGAAAAAAGGTTTCAGAATTCAGCATCAAGCTTTGCCAAAGCTGATACGTTTTCAATATGTATGTATAGATTACCAGAAAGAAAGAACATGATATAAAAAGTCTCAATTCCGTCTACAATAATCGAATGCGATTAGTGCGCAAGTAACGTGCTTTTAAGTATGATGAGGTATTCAAACAAAATTTTGACTTCAAAATTGCAATATTTGCAGAATCCAATGCAGAATAAGCCACGACCAAGTTTATGATTTAAAAAACCAAAAACAAAAAAACAAAAAAAGAAAGGGGAGTGCATACAAGAAAAGAAATAATATTTTCTTGATTTCTTAGCAAACTACATGCTAAGAAATCAAGGAAATACAATCAATAAATCATTCAAAAAATATTCTGGTCTAGAATATTCATAGAATGCATCGTAATATTCTTAGAATATTATGATAATATGCAAATCTAACTTATATATATATATAATATGCTAATCTAACCAAGGATGGTAAATATAGGCCAACACTATAATCCTTAACGGAGAGACCTAAAAACTTATTTTTTTTCTTCATTTGTTCCAAAGCACTCATCAAGGTGAGTCACCGCATGAAAACCTCAGAAAGATGAGGACAAAACAAGTTGAGCATCAAGTGTATTTTTGAGTGATTTGGTGACCATGTCTGAGTACATTAAATGCAGTTTATCACTTTGTGTTTTCTCAATTTTCCCAGTCTCTAAGAACATAGCAAACAATAAAGGTAAAATACAAAGTTACAACTGGCGACTTTGAAACTGCCACTCTTCAGTGTATCCAAAAACGGGCGTTGATTTCTCCAAATAACTTGTCAATATTCCTTATTGATGGATGGTGTTCTGCTCAATGTCGTGATGCTGCAGTTTGTCACCAATGGCGAGATTACCGCCTAGTTCATGACTACATACTTAAGTATATGATATCACACAGAAGATAACAAACTGCAGTATTGTCTAAAACATTGGTTATGTCGTTCTGTAAAATATACATCAAAACCTTGGAAACTAAGAAGGAGGATATGTCTTCTTCTGATTTACCAAAGAGTAAAAGAGAAAGATGTCTTGAAAGAGTTCTCAATGCCATAGTTTAATCAGTTCTGATGATCCACGAAAATGTTACAAACTACAAATGTGCAGAACAGGAGGGATTTGAAGAGGCTGGGATGCATCATTTTCCTTCCGCTCTTAGTCACGGTCTGTTTGGGAGATCAGTTATCGGAATCCCAGTATTTGTTCAATTTCATTAAAGCCATTGATCCACAAAATGTGCTAGGAATTGACTGGAATATTGGGTTGGAGCATCATCTCTGCTTGCATAAGTTGAAGGGTGTAAAATGCAACTCAAAGGCTACCACCATAGAAGAAATCAGGCTTGAGAATCTTAATCTTAGTGGCATCATTGATGCAGATCCCCTTTGCAAGCTCCGAAATCTGCGAGTTCTTAGCTTAGCCAAGAATCACATCAGAGGAACTATTCCTGACTCAATATCGTATTGCTCAAGGCTGACTTATTTAAATCTAAGCAACAATCTTCTGAGTGGAACGTTACCTCTGGCTCTAAATAGATTGAAGTATCTCAGGAGCTTGGACGTCTCCAACAATCTTCTGAGTGGAAGGTTGCCTATGGATCTAACTAAACTGAAATATCTTCGGAGCTCGAGCATCTCTAACAATCATCTTATCAAGCAGGAACTCAAGAACCTCCATACATATTCCTTGATATCAAGTACATCACAGAAAGAAGTCCGGGTAGAGGCATTGGAATCAAAGTATCCACCTACGGAGAGCCCAAAGCCTCGAGCTGTTAATGGCCCGAGGTATGGGAACTGGGCAGTCTGGACAGTTCTAGCTCTGGGCATTGGAATCTTTGTTTTGGTGATCGCATGGATACCGAGAAAGAAGGACTCAGACTTAGCCGAAGAGATGGAGATTCTGAAGGTACTTAAGGATCCTTCTCTTAATACACCTCCAGCCATGGCCAGAGAGGAAGTTAAGCCAATCGAAAGACACTCAGAGCTTGTGTTCTTTGTTGAAGAGCAGGAAAGGTTCCAATTGGAGGACCTCCTTGAAGCCACAGCTGACTTGCGAAAGGAGACCCTTCGCAGCAGCCTTTACAAGGTAGTTCTTAAAAACAGTGCCCTTTATGCAGTTAAGAGATTGAAGAAATTGCAGGTATCATTCGAGGAATTTGGCCGAACTATGAGGCAGATAGGAAGCTTAAAGCATCCAAACATTCTGCCCCTTGTTGGTTACCATTCAACGAATGAAGAAAAACTTTTAATCTATAAGTATCAAAGCAATGGGAGTCTGCTAAACGTGCTGGAAGGTAAGTTGAGAATCGAGTTCAAATACTTTTAAGACATTCCAAACCAGACTGTCCATCACAGAAACACAACAGAGAAACTTGTTTAAGCACGTACACACCCACCAAACAGCCACACCAGCTTCAAACCCCCTTCCCGCGGCAACAAAGTAACATCACTTCGACAAATTTTCAAAATTCAAAACAGTCAGATAAATGTTTGGTTCCTATATTTCAGCTAACAGTACTTTCGGTTTTCTGCAGACTATATTGAAGGTAAGAGGGATTTCCCTTGGGGACTTCGGCTGTCCATAGCAAGTGGGATGGCAAAGGGTTTGGACTTCATATATCAAAGTTCTGATGATCGGGAGATAATCTCTCATGGGAATCTTAAGCTATCAAATATACTTTTGGACCAAAATAATGAACCGCTAATAAGTGAATATGGGTTTTCAAAATTTCTAGAACCCAAGCAAATAAGCGTCTTCACCTCCAATGGTCATACAGCTCCTGAGAAAAGCTTGACAGAAAAAGCCGATGTTTTTAGCTTTGGTGTGATACTCTTGGAGCTACTGACGGGCAAAACAGTAGAGAATAGTGGGATAGACCTTCCAAAATGGGTAAAGGCCATGGTGAGGGAGGAATGGACCGGAGAGGTATTTGACAAAGAGATCAGTAGAGCTGCATCACAGTGGGCATTTCCTTTGCTGAATATAGCCCTCAAGTGTGTATCATATTCTCCAGACAATCGGCCAACCATGGCAGAAGTTTGGGAGAAGATAAAGGAGGTCATGAATGGACAGAGGGAGCATTCCATTTCAGAAGATTGTTGTTGTGAATCTAAGCGAAATGATTGTTGTATACTTCACACTCTCATATCTGATACCTGGGAGAGTCCTGGATCAAATTATTAAAGGTGGTGGTCTGCATATATCGCATGTATTTTATGCTTCTCATTTGCAGGACCAGAAACTCTCTCTCAGTCGAGCACAAATAAGTTGCACGTGAAATATCTCTCAAGTCCTCCACCATAAGGGCGAGGAGAGTTGCCCAATCTGCCAATGCATACCTGAGGCGAGAGTAATGCTTTCTTCTTCTTTTTGTTTTGTTTGTTTGTTTGGTTTTGGTTCAAGCTGTAGTCCAAATGCTTATGAGTGCAGGCATTTACATGTGTACATTTATTCCTTTGTGCTGGATATTCTAGTTTGTGTAACACACATGAACAACAAAGACAACTATGGCAGATCAGTTCTAAAAAACAGAGAATGTTGCTGCACTTTTGGGCAGCAAACAGGAGGGATCAAAAAAATAGAACAGAGGAGAAAAGGCTGCTTAAAATATGAGTTATATATGGAAACACTAGTGCGCCACACAACTAAAATAAGTGTTTTTTTTTCTTTTCTTTTCTTTAAAAAGAAACAAAGATGAGCTTTCTTAACAGTCTGCAGAATGTGAATGGGATTAGCATTGGATCCATGAATTTATCTTTATGGGCCGAAGAGATATTATAATAATCAACTCGTTCCATAGTAGACCGCCTTATAATGCGTTCTTGTCTTCTTGACCATAGGCTATGTTTATCGAAGTGTATTTTTTTATTTTTTATTTTCAGGTTCTTTATTTGTTAACAGGTCTTTCCTCAGCCTTTTATGAGGATGTATAATAATAAGGAGGCCTGACCTTCATTTTTTATTAAAAAAAAAAAAAAAAAATTTTTAATATATATTTAATGAGTAATGCTATATATAATTATGGATTGTGTAAGTGCCGTGTTTTTTTTTTTGAAAAAGAGTGTGATCTACTATTAAAAATTAATTCTTTTCACGTCAATCTTATATTTATTCATTTTTTTTAAAGAATTGCACACTGAATGTAAATAGAATTAATCTCCACTTAAATTAGAAGCCAGCACTAATTAGAGGGTGAGGTATCCTCGTCCACAGGATCCTGGCTAATGAGCATTAATGGTTGGGACTGGGGCCTCTGTTTATTGGCTCTCTTAGCTGTGCTCCAGTCCCTTTTGCCAATTTAGGTGAGTCACATCCCAATCATATTGAATGGTGATATTTAATGCATCTTTTACTTCTTAAGCACACTAAATTAATATAAGGTGGGGGGCTCCCTGTACCATCTCACCGTTGGGTCACACCCCCACAAAAACAGTATTATCAGAGTACCTTCAACTATTTTACCTGGAAATACAGTACTGCAACTCAATCCTCAATTCTCAGTTCTATTTATTTCCTGAACTCCATTAATTTTTCTGGTTTGACCTCAATTATCTCTTACCTTGTGTTATCTTTTATCCTGAGTCAATGCTAAAAGCAATTAGGAGAGACACTGCAAGCTTCTTCAAGAGGGAAGACTAAAGACTAGCTCATAAAAGGAGTCCAATGCTAGATTGTACCCCAAAATTTATTTGGTCTCAAGCTTGGAGGCTGAGAATGACAAAAGCTAATGTGCATGCAAAAACTAATTTGCTTTAATTGCTTTTGTTTAATGGTGGAGAGGATGCAAACATATTTTACCTACTTTTGTCATCCTTTTGGAGAATCTTGCCTCCCACTTCAGTGCTTTTGTATGTTTTTGTGTGATCATATATTATCTGAACTGTGCTTTTGCTATATATAACTCGTACCCTTTCCATGGACCATGACTGAAGACAACCCTTATATTTTGGCTTTTTGGGTAACTAAATCAAGGCAACCTCTTGGTACTTACCCACAGTTGGAATTAATACAATCTTAAACTGGTTTAGAGTTAAAACACAAATAAAAAGGTTGGTAAAATTAGAACACTTATACTTGTTGCTTTCTGATACATTCGGCTCTGCTTTCCAGGTAATGCTTACCTAATTCAGATATGCCACAAAATCATTTCTTCTTTAGGTAAAATAAGTGTACCAATAATGCTACTATTATGCTTACAAAGTTCACCAAAAAGGAGTTCATATCAGTTTAGGCCAAAATATCTGTTCAGGAATATTTTGGATTATAAGCATACATACATATGGGAATCACCAAAACAACTGTAATAGGGAGTTACAGCAATACAAAGCCTCTGAGAAACCCAAAGAAGAAAATTGCAATCACGAGGAGTAGGCCCATATGCCAACTCTAGATCATAACAGTCCAGTTATTGATGTGGTTGGCTTTTTGCCTTTGGGATATCGTACAAGGTGGTTGTAGTTACCAACTCCAACTCCTCACGTTTCTTGATTTTGGTATCAACCTCTACCACATGTTTAGGCCTTTAAATTTCAAGTGGTCAATGAGTTTGGATTCAACCTTTTACATATGAAACTTGCACCAAATGCCATGCATTTGTTTGTTTAAGTGGCACTTAAATTTAGTTGTCTTTCTTCAACCAAAAGGAAATAGTAACTATCAGAACGTAACTTTTAACTTAAGTTGCAGCTCAACCAAAAACAGAGTGAAAAGACTTCCCCCCCCCCCCCCCCCCCNTTCTACCTCCTTATAACATATTTCAATATGACCGAGTCATTTAGAGACAATCACACCAAAAATAGTAATACTACATGCAGTCGTCTAGAGTGTAAGTACTGTGTAATCGTTTTGAAAAAGAGTGAAGTCTACTATTAAAAAATCATTTTTCTTTCATATGAGTCCCATATTTATTCACTTTTCTCAAAGTAATTACACAGCGCTTACACAATCACGACTGCAACTATCACTTCTCCACCAAAAATGTTCTCCCTAATCTCCCATTGCATACAAACAAAAGTAAACAAACAAACAAAATATCAACTTCAGAACATTTAAGAAACGTTTAAATTGAAGGTAATTCTATTTATTTTTTCTTTTTTAATTATTTTTATTTCTAAAATATTTCGTTATCCAACAAGGCTTTTAAAAGTGTCTTATATTTAGAGCTAGACAGTTCAAATCCTTTTAATGAATATATTAGTATATGAAAATTCGTGAAAAATATTTTGAAATGTATTTTTGGAAAGCAACATGATTAATATTTGTATTTTTCGTATTTGTAAAAATAGTAAGGTCCAATTGGTATAAAACTTATGTGAGGATTTTTCTTTTAGTTTTTTTTTTTTTTTTTTTTTTAAAAAGAAAAGAAAATCATCAACTCCTGTCATCCATCTTGGCTCCTCCAAATATTCTTACACCAGAGGATTTTGCCACCCTCTCTCTCTCTCTCTCTCCGTCTCTCTCTATTTATAAATTGTGAAGCCCCATCTTCAGCTACAAATTCTATTACTTTTGATTTAATTAAGGAAGTGGAATAACCAACAAAAAGATAAAAAAGACAGAGAGAGAGAAATATAGAGGATGAGCTCATCCTCTGTTTCCATTTCCATTATTCCTCTTCTTAGATCTTAGTTTTCTCTCATTTCCTCGTCAGATTATAAAATTCTCTCTTTGGTTCTTTCTTTCCACCTTCTCCTTGATCTCTCGTGGAAAATTGAATCGTTGTTTTAATCTGGCTCTTTGATCCACCTAAATTTTTGTCATTCTGTGCTTAATTTTAGTTTGTTGGGTCATTCGGAATTCTTGGTTGTGTTCTGATTGCTGCACAAGGATCCGATGCTACCAAATCGATTGTGATAATACCCACTTCGTGTTTTGATCGTAGCACCAACCCGGATATCTGAATTTCCATTCAAGGTATGGATTTTGTTGATTGATTGTTGTTTCCGCATTTTGGTCATGTTGTTTCGATCTTGTTGACAAAGACTCAATCTTCTCGGTTGTGTCAAATTGTAAGATTTTTACCCATTTACGTATTTTTATGATTTGAGACTCGTTCTGATGCCGAACGTTATTGGTTCTTTGTGAATTATGACCCTTTTTGGTGGATTGTCTAAATAGAATTCATTTAGGTGATTTTTTTAGTTGTTTAATTATTTAAGTAGCGATAAACGAGGCAATTGGTGATGGTTGTTTGTAGAACAGATGGAATCAGATCTTGGAAAGCTCTTCATTGGTGGTATTTCTTGGGACACAGATGAAGAACGTCTTAAAGACTATTTTAGGATATACGGGGAGGTGGTTGAGGCCGTGATCATGAGAGATCGTGCCACCGGGCGTGCTCGTGGCTTTGGTTTCGTAGTCTTTGCGGATCCTGTTGTTGCAGAAAGAGTCATCATGGATAAGCACGTGATTGATGGTCGCACAGTGAGTGGTTTATTTGCAAATGCATACGTTTTGCATCATGGGTTTGATTGGCATTCTGTTAAATTTCTTTTTTGATACTAGAGAATGTTCACTCCTGTATTTCTAGGACCAATCCCAATTAGGTTGTGAATCCGCATTTTTCATACTGAGTTACAGGTTGGATTCATTTGTTCTCTCTCTCTCTCTCTCTCTCCCCATATCAAAGAGTTTGAGATTTTCTGTAGCTTTGAGTTATCATGATCTGAATTGGATACACTTCCCACCCCCCCGCCCCAGTCTGTGAAAACGAAAATGACATGCAATTATTAATTTAATTATTGGTTCTCTCAAATCTCAGGTTGAAGCAAAGAAGGCTGTTCCTAAGGATGATCAGCACATTTTAAATAGAAACACTGGTAGTTTTCATGGTTCTCCAGGTCCTGGACGGACGAAAAAGATCTTTGTTGGAGGTTTAGCATCTACTGTCACAGAGAGTGACTTTAAGAGATACTTTGATCAGTTTGGTACAATTACTGATGTTGTAGTTATGTATGATCACAACACCCAAAGGCCAAGAGGCTTTGGCTTCATCACCTATGATTGTGAGGATGCAGTGGATAGAGTGCTGCATAAGCAATTTCATGAACTGAATGGTAAGATGGTTGAGGTCAAGAGGGCGGTCCCCAAAGAGCTATCCCCAGGGTCCAGCCGAAGCCCTCTTATGGGATATAACTATGGTTCCAATAGGGCCAATAGTTTCCTTAACAGTTATTATAATGTGAGCCCAGTTGGAGGTTACGGAGTCAGGATGGATGGTAGGCTTAATCAAGTTGCTAGTAGTCGAAGTGGGTTTTCCCCATTTGGTACAACTGGTTATGGAATGGGTTTGAATTTGGAGCCAGGGCTGAGCCCAGGCTATGGTGGCAATTCCAACTTTGGTAATAGTCTTGGATATGCAAGGATGTTGAGTCCTTATTATAGTGGCAATTCAAACAGGTATAGTACTCCTATTGGGTATAGTGGGGGTAATGGAAGAAACGATTCTCTTTTAAACTCAACTACTCGGAATGTCTGGGGAAATGGGGGTCTTAACAATTCTGCAAACCCTTCCAGCTCTGGTACTTACTTGGGCTCTGGAAGTGGGGCTTTTGGAGTTTTTGGGAATAGCAGTGCAAACTGGGGCCCTTCCCTCGTTTCCACCCATGGTGGAGGGAGTCCTCCGAGTTATACTAGTGGGAGTATTGGTTATGGCAGTGGAGATAACAACTTTGGGTTGGGAGGGGGAACATATGGAAGAAACAGTGGCTCTGGCGTAGCACAATCATCAACATTTGCTACACCAACTGGCGTCTATGAGGGGTCATATGGTGATTTGTATGGTAGTGGCTCAGTTTATGGTGATTCAACTTGGCGGTCTGCTACTCCTGAGCTAGATGGTTCTGGCTCATTTGGTTATGGGCTTGGCAATATATCTTCAGATGTCACCGCCCAAAGTTCTGAGGGTTATATTGGAAGTTACAATGTTACAAGTAGACAACCAAATAGAGGTAACACTTTTGCTTCATTAAATGACCTATGGTCAACTTCTCTGCTCTTAGTTTGGTTTATAATCAAAAGCACATTGAAAGAGAAGTAGATAACCTATAAATTGACTTTCAAGTTAAACTTTATGACTTCAGAAGAAAAACTTTCTATTGCTGGAAGTATCACAATGCCTACTGGGCTAACTTACCTTATGCTCATGTGTATTTTCCTCAAATCAGACCAATCCAACTCGTAATAATAATTACTGAAAGGACTCTGACAGCATACTTCGACTCATTGTGCGTGCTGTGCTCATATCCTGTCATATAAAGTAGCTCTTAATAGTTTCTGCAAGCTTTTGCTAGAATCCAGATAGATATCTAACCTTAATTCCCCATGTGCATTTTACTGCTGAAAGTTCAATTCCATAAAACCAAAACTTGACTCTGATGCAAATATTAGACGCAATCCACTATTTTAGTTGATATTTTCTCTTATATACACAGTCACCTCTCTCTCTCTCTCTCTCTCTCTCTCTGTACTGTTATATAGAAGCTAATGCTTTGCATGACTTAGCATTGAGAGCCCTATGTCTAGAATCCAGATAGATATCTAACCTTAATTCCCCATATGCCCATTTTACCGCTGAAAATCCAATTCCACAAAACCAAAACTTGACTCTGATGCAAATATAAGAAGCAATCCACTATTTTAGTTGAGATTTTCTCTTATACTTATTGCGTACACAGTCACCCCTCTCTCTCTCTCTCTCTCTCTCTCTCTCTCTCTCTCTCTCTCTCTCTACTGTTATAAACTTATATAGAATTTTAGAAGCTAATGCTTTGCATGACTTAGCATTGAGAGCCCTTTGTCTAGATTCCAGATAGATATCTACCTTAATTCCCCATAAGCCCATTTTACCACTGAAAATCCAATTCCATAAAACCAAAACTTGACTCTGATGCAAATATTAGAAGCAATCCACTATTTTAGTTGAGATTTTCTCTACACTTAATTACGTACACAGTCACCTCTCTCTCTCTCTCTCTCTCTCTCTACTGTTCTATAGGAACTTAAAAGCTAATGCTTTGCATGACTTAGCATCGAGAGCCCTTTGTCTAGAAAGTGGACTCCTTTCTCTCCCTTTAACAGAATGCTCATGCTACATTTGTGCATGGTACATTCCCGCATGCTACACACATTTACTGATCTTGGGCTATTTAATACCCAGTTCTTTTTTTGTTAATAAATTATGGAACTGACTACTCTGATTTATCCAAAACTATACACAAAGTTTAGCTTCCACAGACTATCTGATGGTTTGACGGTTGGCACTTACGTTTTGATCTCTATTTTTTCTTCAATACGAATGTAGTTTATATTCACAGCTAATGATATTGTATCTCTTGCTTCAGGAATTGCCACATAGGAGATTTGTTATTTGGACAGTGCATTGTAATGGTAGGTGAAGAGAATATGGTCAAACAGGTGAAGGATTGTGAATTTCATACATCCCCCTTTTAAAGATAATTTAGCTTACAAGGAAGTTGATCGTATAAAGCTAACGAGGATGTTGATTTGAGTATACTTATTCAGAGAGAAAGCAGTTGCAAGGTATTTTGTGTAAGGTTTGGGATTTCTTTCTTCTTTCTTCAGAACTTAGGTTCCTTTCATGGAATTTGGTTGAGGTGTAAAATCAGATTGCGGGATATAAATACTCTGGAAAATTGGTTCCAATTAATGTATCGTGCATCTCTGATGAGGCACGCCAGCGGTATTGTGTTAAGAAAAAATAGAGTATTGATTTTTTTTTTTTCCTTTTTAACTGGTGTAATGCCTGGCAAAGTTGCTGGCTCTTGTCATATGTCTTCCTTTGTTGGGATTTGTTTCTCTCAGTTTGTACGTGAAGTTCAGTTTGATTTACTAGTGTGAAACATTAGAGGGATGCCCTTCTAGGATCCCATCAAATAAGTTACTGAAAATTTCGATTCATTTTTTAATTGGACATTTACACACAAGTTTATACCCCAAATGCCAATGAAATGAATGCTTGATTTCACTCCTGTTTCTTATGGTGATAATCCTCATCACCCTACCTCACAATGAAATGCTACAAATCTTTTACTTTCCAGTTTTTTCTTCATCAAAATCCCAACTATTTAGGCACGCTACTACATCCTGGAATAGTCAATTTAATTGCATGTGTGCGATAACCTGACATGGTTTGAACACTTGGAATCCTGGATTATGATTCGTTTTATAGCTTTTGTAGCTGTGCCTTTTGTGTTTGTGATCTTCTGAGGCGACTTTGTGTGGTCTTACTGACTGTTATCCTTGCTTTCAAAGATTAGGATTTAGGATAGGCTTGGCTTTACTCACACACACACACACAAACGTCAAAGAGGATTAGACTAATGTATTATTTGTTTTAAAATTTAGGGCATTTTTTAATACTCATTTATATTGGTTCTCACTCTCGAAACACATTTCGATCAACAGGCATCTGAAATCCAGGGGCCCTACTTTTGACAATGTTGAAAAGCATGCTTGGACTTCATTGTCTTTGATGGATTCTAGATCGCTTATACAATTATCTATCTATTTTGAATTTTCACCATCAATAACCCAAATAAGGTCGTATTTACTTCTTAACAAGTTTGTTAATTTTGGAAATCATCATGCCTTAAAGTATCAACCCCTCTACCGACCCTAATGTTATAGGCAATAAAAAACAAGTTCGAAGACTGTAATTATCGTCTGCAACTCCCAAATTATTGCCAACCTGTGAAACATAATCTCTGGAAGTGTTATATTCTTTTCTTCATGTATGGATTTACTATTGAGTGTTTTGATCATNTTAATTTATCGTCTGCAACTCCCAAATTATTGCCAACCTGTGAAACATAATCTCTGGAAGTGTTATATTCTTTTCTTCATGTATGGATTTACTATTGAGTGTTTTGATCATGGGGACCCATAAAGTTTTATAAAGATATAGACAGGGGCCCCATTGCACGCCAAACAGAGAGAGCCAGGAGCCTTGGATACCATTTTCTAGTTGCTGCCAGGAAATTAGAACCTTGTGGGAACATGATTAATTTAGCTGATATCCTAGGACTCGTTTGGCAGTTTCGCAAGAATAAGTTCATTCTGATTTATGTTTGAATAAAAGTCTGATTTTTTTTCCACCTATGATTTATGTTTAATGTAATTCTATCATTTTGTCTTCTGGGCATCTCTTAGTATGCAAAATTGTTCAAAGTTTGGTTCATAATGGGTGTAAAACAATATCAGGATCGTTACTCCAAACATGTCTCTAACAGTATGTTTGAGATCCCTTGAAGAGAGGTTAATTTGTCCAGCACAGTTTCCCTTTCCGCTTTTATCTGATTCTCTGTTCTCTGCAATGGGAAAGGAAGATAAAAGAAAGCGTAGGATCCCCTGACATTACAAAAGGTCAATAAAGTAGACATCCCTATTTCTAGCCCCTAGGCTCCAGATTCATCCAATTATAAACTTGGCTCATTTGGATCGAGAGTTGATGTCTCATCTCTAAAGTTATCTAATTATTATAATTTTTTAAAATTTTTTATATAAAATATAATAAATAATTTAATTTTTTTTAAATATTAAAATAATAATAATATTAAAAAAATAATATTCTAACATTATTTTATTCAATTGAAATTTCGTAGATGACAAGAATGACAAATGAAATGGTAAGGATAGGTTTGGGGTACAAGATAAAATATAAAATTTTCATCTCATCTCATTTTATCATTTCACTTTTTTTCAAATCTTCATATAAAATATAATAAACAATTCAACTTTTTCAAATCCTAATACAACTTTTTCAAATCCCAATTCAATTTTTTTAAAGTTCAAAACTAAAAAATAATATTTTAAATTTTAAAACAAAATACAAAATTTTTTATTATCTATCCAGTTCTTTATATGAAGTATTTCAGACTGCAGAAGAGTTTCAATGAATTTTAACACTCATGGTTCTTTGTTTGTTCCTTTGGATTTTCACCTTCACACGTTTTTCAGATAGCACTAAAAGATGATGTGATTTTCTGTTGCTAGATGAACCTATTTACATTTTTTTCAAAAATTAACAGAGATGATCGAAATGGAACTCCCGATACAAGTTGTGGGTCAAAGTCTCAAAAGATGGAATTACGGATAAAGATATGTATGTCCCAGGATCAGGAATCTAATTCATGCTATATGGTCGAAAGCGAGATCTTGGATGCCTTGGCCTAACTAATAGACTTTTAGCTTTGAATAACCGTGTGAATGTGGGACCAAAGCATTGCCTATGGTTAGATGCAATTTGATTCCATAATAATTGGTAATTGACGAAAAGAGTAGCTGGAAAGATAAGAAACAAAATAGAGTAGTTCATAACTTCATATATAATAGTAGTTGCGATAGAACAGAGCTTGTAGCAGGTACAAAAGTGTCGTGATTTCCTGTCATCTACAAACATCTCAACATACAAAGGAGAACATCACACTAAATCACATTATTATTATACTTCACAACTAGTATTAGTCCTCATTCTAAATCTAAAGTCACTTGTCTGTCTTAATCCAAACCAGTGAAACAAAAGCTCAGAAGAAAGCCCTACTCCCATAAAACACACGGGAACCGGAATTCTTTGATGCCTGTGAGGTCTGCTCAGAGCTTGAATTTCCTGAATTGGTTGTTCCACTGTCAATGTCCAGAGGCAGCTTCATCTTTGCCAACGACTCAGTAAACTGCTGCATGCTTTTCATGTACATGTCTACTATATCCTGCTGCACCACATTCTGTTCCAGCTCGATGTTGACTATAACAACAGGCTTGGTCGGTGAATCGCTTGGCCCCCCACCTGAGGAATCGCTCTCACCATCTTTAGCGTCCACAATATTCTCTTTTGGGGCTGAAACACGTTCCAGATTTGGAGATTTTAATGCTTCTAGAGCATCAGAAGACTCCAAGCTTGCAAGGTTTGAAGGAGAAGAAATTCCATTAGTTGACGCACTGCTAAGAGGAGAATCGACGTTGGAATGTTGAATGGATTCACTTGTGTCAGTTGAGAAGCTTTCCACGACATGAGCACCCCCTTCCGAACTAAGATTTTCAGCATCAGAAGCAGCCAAGCTCTCGGAGCTCTGAAAGTCCAAACTGGGACATGGTAACCCAATATACTCGGATACCATCAACTGGTCTTCATTCACAATCCTAGGATCAGGGAACTCGATCTTATCTAAATCATTTGGTAGCGACTCAGATATTTCTGTGTCCTGAACAGTTCCATTTGTGGCCAAAGCAGTTGGCATTGCCGGAATAGCCATCACTTCTGGCGAAGCCCCATCGTAGGAGAGAGACAATTGAATAAACCCTGCTGGGGAATGGAACAGATCAGTTGAAGATAGAGAGAACTCTTTCTCCAACTTCCCATTCTTGATTAGGACTTCAGATAATGGCACCAAAGCAAATCCCAGCAACTGATCCTCGAGATAATTCCTCACCCTGCTCAACATCCATATCTCACATTTGAGCGAGGAAGCAATCGTTCGTACGTTGAGACGGACATTATCGTTGAAAACCGGATTCCTTCCACCGCCATTAATGATTTTGGTGGAGACTGTGTTTTCAGGATCGCTAGTCAGGCAAAGCTTGGCATAAACATCTTGCTTGTGGTATATGCAGATGTTATGGATGTCCCTAGCCTGGTGTACATAAACCTCAAGAACACCCATGAAGTCCTCTATGGTACACACCGAAGCATCCTCGCTGTTGACCTCATATCCCTTTGACAAGGAACCAGAGTTCCGTAGGAAGAAGTCGGATTTCTGCTTCTCAGGCTCGACTAAATGGGAGTTCTTGAATGGTGACACAATAGATTGTGGGGAGTCCATTATACCACCGAGAAGAGCAACCTGACAAAGCACAAAAGGATCTATTTTTTAGAAACTAAATGATTTAAAATTAGAGCCTCAAATTAGAAAATTTTCTGCTCACCCAATCAGACCCGAAAAGCAAACGAAATAGAAGACAACTTTTGATATTCTCTGAACTCAAAAAAAAAAAAAAAAATCTGGAACTCTTTACCTGTCAGAAACCTAGACCTCAGATCCAAGACATAAGCCAATTTTTTAACATCCCAGATGCTTAAAAACCCAAAAGCAAATGGAGAACTAAACAAATTGAAGCCCCAGACTCGGGTCTAACAAGAGCAAAATTCGCAACCCCAGATGTCAAACTCCTAAAACAAGATCTTTCACGTGAACCGGCAAACCTAGCCTGAGCTGGAAGGAACACAAAATTCTTAAAAGCCAGAAGCCAAAGCCCCACGAAATGGGGCGTTCAAGACGAACAACTTCAGAGTCTAGACCCAACTCTTAAATTAGACAAAAGCCAGTTCTGAGAGACAAACCCAAACCAAAACCTTGGCTGAGCCGGAATTCAACACTGTAATCTCAAAGTCTACAAACAAAGAACCCCCATAAGCGAACATTTTACATCAACTACTCGAAAACTAAAACCTACAATACATAAGCTAAGCTTAAACTGAAACGAGCCAACTTACCAAAACCCCTCAAAAGACTTTCCAGTGAGTTGCTCTAAAACCCAGACTCCCAAACTTAAGAACACGTCAGACCCAGCGATTCCCAGATATGTACAGATTCCAATAAAGCGACCAACTTTTCCTTGACAGAAACACTACAGCCGGAATCCAAGGGAGTGAAACAAGGAAAGCAAACAGAAAAGCACGGTGACCCAGATCGTGTCACAGAGTTCTAAAAACAAACCCACTTGAAATCCCTCCTTCAGACCTCTCAACAGCGAAAGAAATACAAGAAAGAAACAATATGAAACAATAAAATTAAAAAAAGGCACGATAACAAAAAAAAAAATCCGGGGACTGTACGTCTTTTCTTACCTTTGCCTCCAAAGTCAAACCGATTTGTCTAGAATCCGATGCTCTGATCCAAGATCCGTTAGCGAATTAGTTCGTCAATCGAGGTGGCTTTGAAGAACTTAAAATCCGCAAACTGCTTGTAGAAGGAGGAATATCAAGAAACGGAATAAAAACTACCTATCACACTGCTCAAAGCTTTGTCGGAAGGCAGGGTATTAATATGTCTATTGAATTATTGTTTACAAGTATTTATGGAACATACATGTTTGTGCGTGTTTTTTTTTACACATATAATTATGGAATAATTCCCTGTGCTTTTTGGCTAAAATCAACGTTTTTTTTCCCTCTCACTTTATTTTGATGTCACATTTCATTATTTTTTTAATCCAATTTAGTAATAATGTATTGTAATGGCAAAAAATAAATATAAAGATAATTTGTGCGAAAATATTTATTAATTACATTTTTGGATTTGCGGTTGCAGAAATGCCGCCCTACGCGTCGGCGTCGGCCAGACCAATCAGACAGCATGTTGGTGCGCTTTGTAGGTGGGAATTGAAACACTTGTTGCAAGTTTGTCATATTCTCACCCCTTTTACATTCCAGCTATGCTCAATTTAAAAAAATAAAAATAAAAATATATATATACAGATTCTTTTAAAATAAATTATTTTATTCTATATCGCTTAAATATTGTTAGCAGCAAATTTTAGTTAAGATTCTAATTTTACAGTATCAGTAAAGATGGTGCATGTGTAGCTTGAAGGAGTCAATTTTTAGATAGGTTGTGAAGACTATTCTTCAACTCTGAGGACAGGGAAAGGAAGCAAGGAGATTATCTTATCTTATCCAAAAGGTATCCATCCATCCATCCAGCCAACAAAGCTCTCAAAAGGGAGCTCACTTACTGTTACTGTGATATGGCAGTACTATTGTACTGGTATTTGAAGATATCTGAAGATCCGAGACAATGTTCCAGCCCAGGTCTTTATTTTGACAATGACTTTACACTGAAGAGAAAACCCAGGTTTGCTGCAAACTTGGTATACAAAATCAAAATATTTGAGATTTTTGAGCAATTTTTTATTTTTTTATTTTTAAACTAGTTGTGTTTTTGTGTTAAAATTTGAGTAGAAATTGTAGATGCTAGATCTAGAAGACTCTAAACAACTTCTCAAATTAGGCAAGCCACATTGATCCAGTCGCAAAATTCCTTTTAAGTACACGAGGAATATTTTCTTAAGTAAACTCTTCAGAGCTTCCACTTCTATCCAATCTCGCAAGCTAATTTATCGGAGAATTTCCTTCTTGAAAAACATGTTGATACCGCACATTCATCCCAGTAAGAAGACATTTGATTTCTTTTCAAAAATCCTCCAAATATCATACATTGCATCGACCTTGTTTAAGTCAGTTAACAATCAAATGGGAATCTAACTCAAGAACAATATTATTAATACCATATAACTTACAACGTCGCAAGCCAAACAAAAGCGTTATAAACTCAGCGTGATTATTAGAACCAATGCCAGTATAAGCAACAAACGCAAACCGAGTAATGCCCTCGTGATTACGTAACACGCCTCCTGCACCAGAAGACACCCTCCCTAAGTGTGAACTTGGTGACTTCTCACTCGTTCACCAATGTTTTAAAGACTATAGGGTTATGACTCGGTTGGATATAAAAATTATCTCAACTCATCTCATCATTATAATTTTTTTAAATTTTTACGTAAGATATAATAAACAATTCAATTTTTTCATCTCATCTCACTATCCAAACGATTTTTTAAGATACTAGTTTTTTTTTTTTTTAAATATTCCATTATTTCTAATTGTAATGGAGCCTATTGCATGCTCCTCCCATTGTCTTGTACTGTATTATTCAAATCCATGTTACTGTTCCAAAACCAAAATAGAAATGAAGACTAATTATGGTGGGGGTCCTCTTGCTTTTGAAAGATAAAACTTTAAATGACAAGAGGGAGGGTCACTTACACACCATTTCAATCATCTTTTCACATGTTTGAAATCGTACAATAATCCTCTTACCCAAAACTCAAAAGTGGTCACTTTCCCTTTTCTCAAGTTGATGGGAATAGAGATGGAGAATGGATGACACCTTTATACCTCCTCCTTCACCTCTATGGCATATTACACGCATTCAGAGTATCTGGAGCCGTAATTAGCGTACACTTTTTAAGACTTCTGTTCTGTATTGTATCAACAAGAAATAATGAAAACAAGAATGAAGAATGTGAAAGAAAAAAGATATGTACACACTACCAATCTTTCCACTCAGGTACCTTTTAGTCTACAAAACTATCATGTGGTCCTTTGAATTTATTTTTGGAAGATGGGGGTTGTGGAAATTTAAAAACAGGGTATTTAATTTATTTCTTTTTTCATTTCATAGAGTATCAAAATATGACTTCTTCCAATATATTATTTTTATTATTATTTTCTATAATTTATACTTAGAGCTCCATACCCTAATTATGCATATCAATGAGCATGTGGCACTTTGTAGAGCTGAGAAAACAAAATGTGGCATTTTGTAGATATATAATAATAGTTTAAGAGTAATGTTAGATATACAGTTATAAAATGTACAAGTCTCGTGCATTCTATTTAAAAAAATAGAGTCTATTATTAAAAAATTAATTTTTCATATAGATATCTGATTTATCTATTTCTTTTAAAGGAAGTGTGCAAGATTTATAAATCTAATATTACTCTTATGGCTTGTTTGGATAGATAAACAATTTCATATCATCTCGTATCATCTCATCATTATAATTTTTTCAAATTTTCACACAACATATAATAAATAATTTAATTTTTTTAAATCTTAAAACAATAATAATTTTAAAAAATAATATTCTAATAATATTTTATTCAATTCATCTAAAATCATCACATCTCATCTCACTATCTATACGATCCAGTTTAATGGTTTAAGGTGACCGCTGTTGATGGGCATGCATTCAAGATGAGAACGGAGAAGTCGTCAATCTTGACTCTTCTTGAAATCGTCTTCCTGAAGGCTACTAGACATCAACGTGCTTTGAAATTGTGGCAATGGCCGAGCCTTTTTGAGTCATTATTGGGTGTTATTTATTGGGTGCCTTTGACTTTTTAGGTTTTAAAGCCCATGCCTTGTTAAATGCTGATCACCTAATCCAACATTCCCACGAGAAGATAGCTTCTCCATGATTAATAAACAAGTCTTGCTTACATACAACATGAGAAATATTATAATATAAAAAGATTATACAAAAATAATTATATAGACTAATGTAATTTGATATAATTCATGAGATTATAAAATTATTTTTATTATAAAATACATTTAACAGATAATATAAATCCACGTCAGATAATACATTACCTCACAATGCTAAGCAACCCATTTTGTTCGTTTTTATTTAAAATACTCATTACTCTCCACACTGCAAGCGGTTCAAATGTCACTAATTAAAATTATAAACCCTTAACCACGACAAAAAAAATAATAATAATGAAAATACCATTGGTGGTTGTGGTCCATGCATGTGTTTATGAATAAAGAAGAAGAAGAAGAAGAAGAAGAGGAGAATCTAATCGTGATCTTTTCATTGTTCATTCATGTCAGAAGTCAATTTAATGAACATTAAGGGATGATAAAAAGATAATCGATACTAATATATTTTTTGAGTGAGATAAAAAAAAAAAAAAAAACTTATTGTCTTTGATTTAATTTGCATTGATTTAAAAGCATTTTTTTGTATGGCATATATAAATAGTTTATTTATGTGCAATATTTATATTAACAAATAAAAATCTCTTCAATCTAAAAAAATGTGGACAACGGAGATAAAATAAGTCAATGATCCATATTCATAAAGCTCACTGCACAAAGGGCAAATATCCAAACCCTCATGCTGAAAATTAACTCACCATTAATTAAAGAGTTTTGTTATGTTTAAGTAAATTTGTATATCAATCTATGTATTAATGATGTTGTCTTCATATTTTAAATTCAAATTAGTATTGTTTTTAATAAATTCTATTTTTTAACTAATCATATTGAATGAATACGTGTATTAGTGCGTATAATCGCTTACAATTATATTTTTTCTTAATTAAATAGTTGCAACTACACCACCTCTAATAATAAAATAAAATAAAAACTTCACCGCCTTTTTTCTATCAATAATTGCAACTTCACCACTTGACAAGCATCCAATGCAACTCATGAGAATCTCAACAAAAGACAAGAAACCAGGGTGCACGATGCAAAAAAATAAAGTTTCTCTCTCATGAGCTCTCAATTTCTTATTCCTCTTTATTTAAGTGTTTTATTAACTTAATCATTGGAATATCTCCTATTCTTTAAGGATCGACAATTCAAATATACATTATAGAATAATTTTAGATATAGTTTTAAGTTGTGTAAATACCGTACATATTTATCGGAAAAAAGTATATACTATGTTAAAAGTTGGTTTTTTCATATAGGGTTTAAACTTCTTCAAATTTTTGTAATGAAGTCCATAAGACTTGCAATTTCATTTTTTTTTTAAAAAAAAGGATAATGCTTAGTTGCCTGAATCATGTGCCCCAAGTGCACCGATTAGTGTATTTTTGTTTTTGTTTTTTTTTTAGCATTTGTGCGTGTTTTTTTTTAAATATTTAAAAAACACACACAAATGCTTTTAAAAAACACACAAATACACTGATTAGTACACTTGGAGACATAATTTTCGGTCGCCCTAGCAGTTTCCAAAAAAAACCAACGCTTGCCCAACATTTCACTAGTTGATTGTCTAAACTATTGTCAAACTTGATCAATAACAACAGAGTCATTCGTTTCAATTTGATTAGGAAATACCACTATAAATTGATGTAAAGAAAATTATAGTTAATCTCTTGGGGGCATTTTTCCAAGTTAGTTAGATCGTCCATTCTTTAGCTTTTCTCTAATGACAGAAAGATAAATGATATTTGTAATTTTAGAATGTGCAAATCTCGCAGACTCCTTTTTAAAAAAAGGAGTGAGCGAGACTTGAACAATCTATGATTGCATCTAGTATTATTCAATAGCATAATACTTGAGTTTGATGTACCTGTTTATTAAAGAGCTCTCCTATTTGCAAAAAGGTATGTAGAACACACCGTCTATATCACTTACATGACAATATTTGAGTTGTAAGATTCAAATTTTAAATTTTTTTTCCAAATTAAATTATGATATGTAAGTGTTTTGTTAAATGTGTTATTCACACTTTGTTAATAAAATGTTACTTCATCAAATCACCGTGAAAATAAAATGAAGAAAGAAAATTATGTACATCACACTTATATCCTCTACTTTCATCTCACTATGATGAGGTGTCATTGCTAAGGCTGAGCAAAAATTTAAAAATTCGACTTCGACAAAACAAAGTCATAGTCATATATTTTTTTTTTTTAATTTTCCAGTCGGAGTTGGAGATGTCGCTGGACCGACTCCTATCCAATATGATCCAACTCTAACTTTATGCTTTGACCTTGATATTGTACATATGTTGTAAAAATATGTATTTATTTATATATTTATCATATATACTAGTATATTTATATAGTTATATAACTAGAACTTATATAGTTAAATTCAATAATATATCAGTATGAGCTAATTATTATAATATAATATACTTATACTATAATGTAAATAAACTAATAATAGTTTAGTATATGTAAACATCATAGTATTACTATCATACATAATTAAGTATAGAAATAAGTTAGACACTAATATTGAAATAAGCATAGCATAATAAGTTAATGACACAAAATACTAATTTACTGAAGTATAATAACATATAATTAGACACTAGAAAGTCTAGTATATGATTAAGTTAGAAATAAACTAGATATTAGTATAATAACATGTAATACTAATGTATAATAACATGTAATTAGACATTATAGTATAAGTCTTGTATAGAAATAAATTAGACACTAGTATATAAATAACTAATAAGTCTAGTATAATAAGTTAATAACACATAATACTAATTTATTAAAGTATAATAACATGTAATTAGACACTAGAAATAAGTTTAGTGTAGAAATAAGTTCTAAATAAGTTAGACACTAGTATAATATAATAACATGTAATACTTAGGGGTGTAACCGGTCCGGTCCGGTCCGGTTTTGGACAAAATCTTGGACCGAACCGGTATGACCAGTTTTGTATTTTTCAAAACCGATTACGCACTGGTTACCCTCCTAAACCGGTATTTCCGGTTTTACCGGTTTCCGGTCCGGTCCGGTCCGGTTTTATGGTTTTTTTAAAATATAAATTTGATATTAATATAATATTAGACTAATAGTATTAATATTAGACTATTAGTATAGCTATATAATACATGATCAATTACATTTTCATTTTTAAGATTAAACTTTTATTTTATACTAATATTATCTTATATATGATTATATTAATAGCATATGATCAAAGAAATTACAAATGTTTATATTTAAGATTAACATTTGATGTTATAATTTATAAATTATAGTATGAAATTATTTCATATATGATATATAATTATATTGTATATATATAAATTTCACATAAAATTATAAATTATATAAAACTTATATATAAAATATTATTTTTTATATGTATTTTATCAACCGGTCCGGTCCGGAAAATCTCAAAACCGGAACCGGACCGGTTCCGGCCAGTTTATGAAATTTGAGAACCGGTTCCGGACCGATTCGGTTAAAAACCGGTAAAACCGGTCTGGGCCGGTCCGGTTTACCGGTTTTCCGGTTTAAATTTACACCCCTAGTAATACTATAGTATAATAACAGGTAATTAAACACTATAGTATAAGTATAGTATAGAAATACGTTAGCTAGACAATAATATAGAAATAAGTCTAATATAATAAGTTAATAACATATAATACTATAGTATAATAACATATAATTAGACACTATAAATAATATGTAATACTATAGTATGATAAAATGTAATTAGACACTATAATATAAGTTTAGTATAAAAGAAGTTAGATAATTAGTATAAAAGTAAATTAGCAGAGAATGATTTAGTTTTAGTTTTTAATTTTTGAAAAAAAAAAATTCAAATGGGTTAAATATGAGACCAAAAAATAAAAAAGTCCAAAAAAGTCAAAATCCGACTCCGCTTCGACAAATTGGAGTCGGGTAAGAGCCTACACAAGCTAGACTATGTCCGTACTCACCCCTAGTCATTGCCCATCAATTTTTATATTTATTTTTTAAAAATATAAATGATTATCTAAAATGATAAAAGTGTCATTTTATATATTGAAATGAAAGTGGAGTAGATATCATTGCTCAGATGAAAGAATGAAACACGAAGGAACATTTAACTTGGACCAACATGAATTAGGAATATGAATAGGTCATGGTCCACGCCAACGAGTTTAAATAAAGCTTACGTCATCTCAACCTCACAGGACTCTTTGGCCCAACGGCTAGGTTGTTTGAATCTCTTGGATTGACGAATTTGTCCCTGCCCTCTCTAACGCCTACTTTTAATTTAATTTTTGATGTTGATCGGGAGCGCCTGCTGTGATATGTTACTCATTGCTTCTTATTGAAATAGCATAGAGGTGGGTCCATAGCTATCATATGGAGACTCGAGAGGACGAGTAGGTGTATCTCAGTAATTGCATCAATTCAAAACGGTCGAATCTGTGTTAGAAAAAGAAAAATTCGAATATCACAACGGTCAAATCGCCATCTTCCTGCTCCTTTACCACAAACAATCGTTCTTCTCCTTCCCTTTCAACCAAGCGACTAACGCCCGAATTCAAATCTTCTACTCTCTCCCTCTCTCTCACGCTCGCTCGCTCCTAGAAGCATGAAGCGCAATCAAAGCTCAGAGACCTCGGAGACTCGGTTCTTAGGGACCATATCGGCCTCGTCGATCCGAAACCTCCTTCCCAGATCCATCTCCAAGCACAAGTCCTACTCGTCAAACTCTAGACTCTCCAAATCCAACGCCGAGAATACTCCACCGAACGATCCAAATATCCAGACCGGTGATTCCCGATCCTTGCATTCGGTGACCGAATCTTCACCGTCCAAAATATTGAGTTCGTGGCACCCGATCACTAGCGCAGCATTGGCACCACTGGATCCGCAGGTAAAGGTCAGTGTTTTTTAAATCATATTCTTGTGTTCACTATAAAAATCACTGCAGTTGTTGAAGCCAGTTAAGTAAACCCTGTAGATTTACTCTTGAGAATGTTGAACTTTTAGGATGAGATTGGAGGATTGGACGGTCAGTGTGAAGTATTGGCACCTCCGGATCCACCGGTAAAGGTATCTCTTCTGATAGTCCTGAAATTTCGTTTTTGTTTTCTTTTTTATAACTTCAGGTTAGCGTTCGGGATCATATTTTTAATTTGAACTTTCTGATAGGTTGTGGTGAGAATTAGACCTGATAATGAAGGGCATCGGACGGTTAAGAAGGTCTCTTCGGACACATTGTCTGTTGGAGATCGGAAATTTACGTTCGATTCGGTTATTGATTCGAATGCGAATCAGGTATGCAGCTTGATCCAACATCCGGGAGTTTATATTTCTCTATTTTTATTCAAGTTGAGCAATGATTTGGTTCTTTTAAAGAAATTTAATCTGAACCCTAGGTTATTTGTCATTTTATACCCAGTTAGACATAAAACCTCCACCTAATTGAATATTTTAGAAACAGTAGAGTTTGTTTGAAATTTTCGGCGTAGTTGACTTGTGAGGCATTAGAAAGGGCTAGAAAACTTTCATTTACGTGATTCCTTTTCTGATTACCAGGAAGATGTATTCCAGTTAGTTGGAGTCCCTTTGGTGAGAAATGCTTTAGCTGGTTACAACACTTCCATTTTGTCATATGGACAGGTAATTATGGATTGTATTTCATAAATAACATTTCCTTAGAGCAAAGTGACTTGCATGGTTAATGGATCTATTCGTTTCCATGAAGAAGAGAGGAGAAAGAAAAAAGTGTTTATTTGACAGTGTATCTAGCAATAAAGTCACCTTGTTGAATTTTCACCAGACTGGAAGTGGAAAAACATACACAATGTGGGGTCCGCCAAGCGCCATGGTTGAGGATCCTTCAGCAAGTAGTCACCGGGGCATTGTTCCTCGCATCTTCCAAATGTTGTTCTCCGAGATTCACAGGGTATGTTTTGTTCCTAAATTTTATTGCAAGCGGACATTAGCAATGTCGATGTGTTTCATGACTGTTTGACTCTAATTGTTGTATCTACAGGAGCAAGAGAACTCTAAAGGGAAGCAGACAAATTACCAGTGCCGTTGCTCCTTTCTTGAGGTATTTGCTTTGTTTGAAAATCTCTTGAGTGATAACTCTTCTTCTTAATTAGATGTTTTTGTTTAATTGATTTATTATCACAGATATACGATGAAAGAATTGGGGATCTACTTGACCCAATGCAGCGAAACCTTGAGGTGAAGATTTGTGGTCCTTTTATATTTGTAGTTATATAATCATTATACACTTAATAATAATGAGTTTGGTAAAAAAACTATTCCAGATAAAGGATGATGCGAAAAATGGATTGCATATCGAGACCTTGACCGAGGAATATGTGACTAGCTATGAGGATGTGATACAAATCCTGATCAAGGTATGCACGCATCATTTTAAGTTCTCTTGTATCAACTCTATTCCCGAAGTTTGGATTTTTAATTTTTTTTTTCATGCGATGAGTTTATTGGCATATTTCTGCACTTTACAAATGATTTTCCTTTGGTGCATTGTTTGGTTAACTTGTGCGTATATGATGTAGGGCCTTTCAAGTAGAAAAGTTGGAGCAACTAGCTCAAATTCTAAGAGCTCGAGGTCCCATATTGTTTTTACTTTCGTCATCGAGTCATGGTGCAAGGTAACATTGGATATTTCTTTCAACTATCAGTGAGTTATTTTATTCAGCGAAAGAGGTTGTTTGATCGTGATAGACATGTTCATGGAATGGCATTTCCCTCGGACAGAATGTTTCATAGTAGTCTCGGAATTTAATGGAACCATAGATTCATTTGTTGACCATTGTTGCTCTTATTAGGTACTACGATCCATTTTTTCATTCACTTCAATGTGTTATTTTATCAATTATGCAGGGAACCTCATCCAAGTGTTTTAATAGTTCAAAAACGAGCAGAATCAGCCTTGTTGATCTTGCCGGACTCGATAGAAATAAAGTTGATGATGCGGGTAGACAAAGTACAAGGGAAGGCAAACATTTAAAGAAATCCTTATCACAACTTGGGTATGATGCATCAGCCTCGTAGAATTTTGTTTCTCGAGATATCTTTTTTATAGATTATTGCTTAGATGATTGCGTTTGATTCTACCCCTGCAATTGGTCTATGGTCTTTTTCATATTTTTCCAAAATTGTTGTGTGACTGGATAACACCTTACCTTTTTAGCCATGCTAAAAATATCTTTACAATAAAACAATGCAATACTCAGGGCCGGGGTAAGGCCCCCACCCTATACAAGGCCCCCAAAATTAGAAGTGGGATGTTTTTGTCATAAAAAAAAGAAAAAAAAGAAAAAAAAAGAAGTGGGATGTTTTTAATTTATTTTATTTAGAAAAAATATAAAAACCATTTTATTGAATAAAACTTTAAATAAATAACTTTTATATTTTTTAATGCGTGCTAGGCCCCATGATACTATGTTTTATAATTAATACAATGAAGAACTTATAATTTTAAATCAATTGTCCTGAAAGTTTGTTAAATTGAGGCACAAAATTTGCAATGCCAATACTTTGGTTCGAGTTGCTAGAGTTTGTCAGTTAGTTTTCTATTGCAGGCCTAAATATTGGTCATGGTTGGATTTAAAAACAGTGTTTCATAATCACTGTTCTCTTATTGGTGCAGGCACTTGGTGAATATTCTTGCAAAAGGATCTCAGTCTGGAAAATCTGAGGATGTGCCATACCGAGGTTCCTGTTTAACACATTTGCTGCAAGAATCATTCGGTGGCAATGCCAAACTCACAGTTATCTGCGCCATCCACCCAGAAAACAAGTAGATGACTTGAACTACTAATAATTTTTTTTAAAGAACCTAAGTAACAATTATGAACAGTTTGCTGTTTCACACACATCATCATTAGATCAGGTCATTTTCATGAGAGGGATTTTAGAACAAATTTTCAAAACTATTTTGAAACAAAGCTTGAGGTTTCATACTTTCTTTCTGAAATAAAGGTCCTGCTTTTTCATTGCAGAAATAGTAGTGATACACTGAGAACGCTCAGGTTCGGACAGAGAGTGAAATTCATTAGAAATGAGCCGGTAATAAATGAAATAACAGAGGATGATGTTAATGGTCTGAGTGATAAAATTCGTCAGCTGAAGGTATTAAATTTTCCTGCAGAAGTTTAAATTGAAATCTTATTTTGAAGTTGATAAATTTACTTTTTTATTTTCTGTTTTTTGTTTTCAGGAAGAACTTATTAGAGCTAAGTCTAATGCATGTGTACCGTTAGGGACTCGAAATGGATATTTTCAAGGACGAAATGTACGTGAAAGCTTGAATCAATTGAGAGTAAGCCTTAACCGCTCTTTGATTCTAGCCCCTATGGAAAATGATTCTGATGAAGAGATAAAAGCTGATGAAGATGATGTAAGAGAAATTCGTCAGCATCTAGATAAGCTGCATGGTTCTGAAGAGAATATTAGAGACACGTCCGTTAATGGGGATTCCATTGAGTTTTATTCGATGGATGAAGCTTGTGAGACAGACGTGCTGGGTGCAGAAAGTAAAATTGAAGAAATCGGTATGGAAAAGCCTTGGAGTGAGCTTCCTCAAAAGGCTGATGATGCTTTAGAAGATAATTTTGTAAGTGCTTGTAACACTTTAACAGCTGTTGATCTTGCATCCATAAGGAGCATTTCAATTAGCTCATGTTGTCAGTCCCCAGTCCTCCAAGACCCAACGTTGTCTGAATCTCCGAGAATTAGAAATGCAAGGAAAAGCATGAATATGACAAGTCTAGCAAGTCAGAACAGTGCGTCAGAAAGTTCAAAGTTAAACTTGGATGTATTAAGACAGTCACTTAAACAGGTTGAGCACATCCGATCTTCTTTGCAGTCAAGCAAGACATGTACAGGCCCCACCGACACCTTGGCTGCTAGCCTACAAAGAGGCTTACAGATCATTGACTATCACCAGAGGAACTCAGCAGTGAACAAATCTTCAGTTTCCTTCTCCTTTGAGCACTTGGCATTGAAACCTTGTCCAGAAGTTGATAAGGCACTACCAGATGGGAAACCATCTTCTTCTTTCATTTGTGCATCTTGCCGACAGAAAATATGTGAGAAGAGTTCCAATGAGGTCCAGGATAGCTTGAAGACATGGATTGTAGCAGGGGATGAGGCAGAGAGTCCTACCCAACTGATAGAAGAAGTGCCAAAAGTATGGCGAAACTTAATTTCTGCCTAGTGTGCTATAATGTAATCCATTCTTCTCTGTTAAATCAGTTTGCTGCTTCTACTGTTTCAGGATGCAGGTAATGTAATGATAAAGTTTGTCAAGCGAGAAGTTCTTGAAAATGTTTGTTTGGAGCAAGCTGCCAAAATAGAGCAGTTGAATGAGATGGTAATAAGAATTTTCTGTCTTCCATAAATAAAGCCTGGAATATTTATATTGTGGAATTTATTATTGACGGTCCGAGTTTCTACAGGTAGAGCAATACAAACGTGAGAAGGAAGAAGTGCGTGATCAAGAAAGCAATACACTTTGTCTCAAGGCTGCAGAGAGCAAAATGGTACCATTTAAGGATGCCATAAACAATGACTATCATGTACAGAAGGAGGACGAGGTTAGTTTTGTTACGTTTTCTTTTCTATCGAACCTTGAAATTCAAATGTTGGAAAATCCGTTCCCAATTGTTCCTGTGTGGTGATTTGTGCAGCTTCTGATGTGCAAAACTGTCGAGAATATTCAGCCAGAGATTATAAAGGAAAAATGTGAAGTAAAGGAAGTCATTGAAACTGGGTTTGGGAACAGATGTTTTTATCTGAATGAGAAGGAAGCACTTCTCGAGGAAATTGAGAGGTTAAAAGGCAGGCTACAGTCATATTCTGAGGCATCTCTTAACAGGTCTACAGAAAAACTGAGATCCTCTTTGTTGTCCCGATCGATTCAACTACGAAAAAGTGTTGTAGATCGTCTAGATAGTGGTAATGAAGAAGAAGAAGAACTAGAGAAGGAAAGACAGAGATGGACAGAAATGGAGAGTGAGTGGATTTCTTTAACTGATGAACTGAGAATTGACCTTGAATCACACCGGCGACGTGCAGAGAAGGTGGAGATGGAGCTGAGCGTAGAGAAGAGGTGCACTGAAGAGTTGGATGATGCACTTCACAGAGCGGTCGTTGGGCATGCTCGAATGGTCGAACACTATGCTGATCTACAAGAAAAGTATAATGACTTGACTGCTAAGCATCGTGCAATCATGGAAGGGATAGCAGAGGTGAAGAGGGCAGCTGCAAAGGCAGGAAAGAATGGTCATGGATCTCGTTTTTCCAAATCCCTTGCTGCAGAGCTTTCTGCATTGAGGGTGGAGAGGGAGAGGGAAAGAGAAATGTTGAAAAAGGAGAACAAGAGTCTTAGAATTCAACTAAGGGACACTGCAGAAGCTGTTCATGCTGCTGGAGAACTTCTTGTTAGGCTGAGAGAAGCTGAACAAGCAGCATCAATTGCAGAGGTAGCTTATCCATCACTTACACACATGATATTTCTTGATGTCGTATTGGCTTGTGTATAACCGAGTTTCCATTAGGGGCCAACCCGGTTAAGAGTTTGAAGTTTTCTGATCAGTTGTTCATTCTTATTATCTTCATGTCAATGCAGGAGAACTTTACAAAGGTTCAAGAAGACAACGAAAATTTAAAGAAGCAAATGGAGAAGCTCAAAAGAAAACACAAGATGGAGATGATCACCATGAAGCAGTATCTTGCAGAGAGCAAATTGCCAGAATCTGCATTGCAACCGCTATATCGAGAGGATTCTGACGTTGCACACAGCAACACACTCCCATATCCAGATGATGATCAGGCATGGAGAGCAGAATTTGGTGCAATATATCAAGAGCATTACTAATTCACCATACAAAGTTAAAATCAGCTACTAAGAAGAGAGTTGGAGGTGATTGGCATTTGTTGTGTGGTGGGTTTGCATCAGGAGACCCTACTCGGGTCCAAGCATTGTACAAATCATGCAACTCTTATTTGTTGGTGTAAAACCTTTTTGTATGTTTGGTGTGATTATGTTGAGAGGAATTTATTCTTTTTGTGACTCTTTCTGGAAAATCATGAATTATTCTTTAAAGATAGCTGTGGGACTGCAGCACTTTGTGGGTAAACCTTAGCAAGCTAAAAGAAATGAGCTTTTGCAGGATCCTTCATTACAGAAGATTATTAGGGCTCGTTTGAATTGAAATTGTCTTTACAAGCCTTTTTATTTGATGTTTTTCAATGCATTGCTCCTTCAGGTATGGAGTCTTTGAAAGAACAATGAATCCTCCAACCAAATCAACTTGTTTTATACTTCCAAACCCCAAAACAAAGTTTTTTTTTACTTTCTATTTCTGTTGTTAGAGTAAATTTTAATTTTTTGGTATTTTTGTCTCCAAAAGTCGCCTAGGAAGAGACTGTTCCAGAGAGCCCAGCCACCTTATTAAGATGTCAAGTCGAAAAGTTTCGCCACCAGAATTTTCAGCTTTAGCCTTTACAAGTTGTTTGCATCACGCACGCACCATCATTCGCCTTAACAAGTGCAATAAAGTAGCCTTTACAGTTAAGGTTTGGCGAGTCTAGTGTCTATCACGATGTCGTTCCGATTCTCCGAACTAAAAGAGACGACGTCGTTCCGAACAATCTAAAAGAGACCGTGAGAAGTAAGATTCGATATTCGACTACTAATAAAAAGGGTAGGTAGCGAGCGATACAGAGAGATAGATAGGGTGGCGACGATGGATTCTCCGAAGAATCAGTCTGATACCGAGCTCGAGACCAATCCAAACCCTAACTCTAATAACTCACCAGACGCGTTGGTACCCGCTCCTAATGGTCCCGCTGTTTGCCTCCTTAGGTTCGCCGGCGATTCCATCGGCGGAGCCTTCATGGGCTCCATCTTCGGATACGGTCCTCTCTCTCCATCTGTCTCTCTCTCTGCTATATATATGTTCATGCGTGTGTAATTGCGTATTTTTTTTGTATTTGTACTTGATTTTTAATTGATAAAACTGGGAGGGTTTGTGTGTGATTTTTGGTTTGTTGATTAATTTATTTGGGTAACTGGATATGCTTTGGTCGCGTTTGAAGGGTTGTTTATTTCATTTTGAATTTTTATTTGTGCTTTCTCTTAGGTCTGTTATACTCGATTATGCATTTCTTTTAACAAGTAATTATTCATTTTCACACATACGGCAATGCCCGAGTTGTTAAACTGTGGCATTCGTTTTATTCGTTAACATGACGAGTGAAGATATGTAATTTGGCTATTAAATGAATTATGTCATGGGTTCCACTTCCTTGAACCATCATTCCCATCCTAAAAACTCTAGTTTTTATCTTTCATAGAGAAATCTCATATCTACGATTAAACAATATCCATATTGCATTATATCTAATGGATTCATTGGTTCAGACCGGAGAAGTGATTTCATGTAGTTGTTCTCAAAGTGACTGCAATGGTACTTCTAATTAGATTTGAATCATTCTTATACATACACATACATACATATATATATATAAGTCGATTTGAATATTCTCAATGAGACCAGAAGAAGCCATCCCATTTTGTAGAGTCTAGGTGGAGAAGGTCTTAAGTGACTGATATAAGCAGAGTCAATAGTGCTCGTGATTCTTCACAAACTAAAGCTGCATTGATTTTTTATTAATGGCCCACTCTGTTGATGCTACGGGGGAGAGAAATGTACAGGCCGTGTATCCTGTGAAGATAAGTTGATATGGTTGAGCTCACGTTCCTGATGTGGATCTTGAGGAAGGATTCCTGGAGGGATTCCTCTATAGGATATCTGAAAACCTTATTGTCAACTGAGCCTTGGTCGTAACAAAATATGTCAATTAGAATTTTAGAAAAATATTTCGTAACTAAAGTGAAGGATATGTTATGTTCTAGGTGCGGGATTGGTCAAGAAGAAAGGCTTTAAAGGATCCTTTGCAGAGGCAGGATCTTCCGCCAAAGTATGAAATCCCAGAATTTTCCTCTAATTTGATTAAATAATGAGAACCTTTGTTTGGAGGCTTTTCTTATGATTGGTTATGGCTTGCAATGTATATTCCCCTCAATTTCAGAGCTATTAATTCTTCTTTTTACTGTCTCTGTCCTTCCTCTTCAGACGTTTGCAGTTTTGTCTGGAGTACATAGTTTGGTTGTCTGCATTTTGAAGAGGCTGCGTGGAAAGGATGATGGTATAGTATCATAGAACTTATACTTTCACGTTTATACATTTTTTTGTCGTTTAATCATGCATTCTTTCTCTGCAGTTATTAATGCTGGAGTAGCAGGATGTTGCACTGGTCTTGCTTTAAGTTTTCCAGGTATCCTACATTTTGATCCATTAGGTTAAAAGTAAGATGTGAATTATACTGGACGTTTTTCAAGCATAATTGGCCATGTTTCATCTGGTATAGACATACAAGTTGGAATGTCTTAGCCGAAGCTTCAATAATCACTGTTAGTGCGTGTGAAAATGTAGAATTCCTACAGGTACAACTCTATGTTCCTTGGGCCTTATTTTCACTCTATATGATTTTGCAGGTGCTCCCCAAGCTCTTCTTCAAAGCTGCGTCACTTTTGGGGCATTCTCATTTATCCTTGAAGGGCTTAACAAGCAGCAGCCAGCACTTGCACATCCATTTTCGCTAAAAGAGAAAAGTGAGCATTATGGCTCATGTCCACCTTTGGTTCTTCCCCTTCAACTTCAGCTCCCTCTTCCAGACGAAGTGAAAGGGGCCTTCTCCGCATTTTGCAAGTCCTTGAAGAACCGCAATAGGAGCGCTTTTCCCACAGCTTCCTAAGAAATTTTGGAATGGTTTTTGTTCCTTTGATCTTGTGCCTGATCTCTAGCCGTCTAGTTCTTACCTTTTGTTGGAAAGACATGGTAATGATCTACACTGTAGATTTGTAGTTGTTGCCGTAAATTGAATTATAAACTGTTGTTTGGCGCATCAGACATGGTTCTCGATTTGGTGGTTCATGGCTATTAGTTCTAGTCTACCACAGGTCTGACGCATGAAAACCAAAACCAAAACAGAAAGAAAAGACAATTTCTTGAGAGGGATTGTCAATATTTTTATAAACCATTATAGCCTGCCAGATGCCATTGTCGACATGTCTTTCATTAACGGTATCACGGTAGCTCAATTAATAACAATATGCCATTGCCATTCAAGAAGCAAGCCTGCACCTATCAGCCAGGGTCTTGTGTGGCAATTAACATAGAACTCTTGGTCATGTCAGACCTGTCAAATGGGGTATTAAATGCCCCTGTAATCTGTTACTAATTTTGTACAGATTTTTTTTCTTTACATAGTAAAGTTTTGTACAGCTCTGGTTTGAATATAATGGCTAAGGTACACCTCTGATTGAGGGAGAAAAGCCATATATGATGCAAAAGTGCAATCAAAGAAGAAAAAAAGGAGTATCTAGATGTAATGATGCCCCTTGATTGAGGGAGGAGAAAGCTCATAAAAGAGCCATAAACAGAGTGTCCCACGAGGTTCTTCTGTAGGATTGACTCAAAGTTCAATCGCAAAATTTAAACTTATTTCCTTCTTTTGGTCGCAGTTAATTAATTGGTTTTCCAGGATTATCCCCATCTGCAAGAGTTGGACCCGACAATGGGCCACACTGACTATGAATGATGCCGTATTCAATTGGCCCAGAGTTGAATATCAGAGTAATCACAAACATAATTAATTAGTAGGGGAGTCCGAATAGACTTAAATTGTGAGCAGCAAACTAATCAAAATCCGACACCGAGGCAACTTCCTATGCATCCACGTGGAAAAATCAAAAGATCTCAAAGTTCTCTCTTTTAAAACTCTATAAATACCATATTCCCATCCTCGAGTAAACCCACTCCATCAATTCAAGTTATTGAATCTTAGACGCATTGTTTGGCTGGTTAGAAAACTTATTAACAATGGCTTCCAAAACTCACATGGTTGATGGTAATATTCAAGTTTCTTTCTCTTTTTTTTGTGTGTTTTATATCTATCACTTATAGTGATTTGTTTTGTTGTTCACTCGATGATCGTGAACTATGTCTTTGTAGACATGCGCCTTAAAAGTGGACACCAACTCTTTCTGATGGAATAAAACTATATATGTTGAAAGTATTGAAGAACATCAAAGGTATATTTCTCAAGGCAAGATTTGCCACACTTTCTTCCCGGGTTTTTTCTTTTCTTTTGCATGATAGGGTCTGGTAATCATTTTCTTCTTCGACGAAACTTCTGCTAGGAGTTACATACGACATAGACGTGAAAGAAGGGATGGCATATGTTTCTGGAAAAGTAGATCCACACACGATTTTGAAGAAGCTAGTGTAAGGTGGAAAACATGCTGAACTCTGCTGGGTTGAGATTGGAGATCCTTATAGGACAAGTGACTCTTATGGACCTATGGTCTTGATTATCCAAGAGATCACTCTCACTGTACTGGTTACCAAGACGACTGATCCTATTGGGATGGTTATGGTCAGACGTATAGTTCCTACCTCCCCTATGAGCCTTTGACCCATCACTATCTGCCACATGCATCCTACCCATATTACTATTGATCATAGATAGGGTTTGGAATGTGTCGTGATGAAATATTTTAGGGTTCCTCATGACATGATCTGATTTCATTCTGTTATTGATGCGTAGTATCCATGATTTTTACCATATCAGATACTATATATATATGAGATTCAAAGTTGTAATATTTTCCCACTTTATTTGCTTTGTTTTAGGACGGATCCGTTGTTTAAGGCTGTTGTAGGAGATCATGATGTTAGTTTCTCCTTTCGGACAATTTAAGAAATTTTGTTATATTCATAGTTTGAATCAGTCTTGTACATGTTCTCACGTTTTTCTGTTTTTATGAAAGATGCTTACTAGTTGCTGTTAAATGAACTATAAAATGAATTTGGTACGTGAAATCTTTATGCTTTTTTTTACTTATTTTTGTGTCATAAATTGGCTGATAAATATAGTGCCAGTTATATGCTCCCAGCAATCAAGATGCTTGTTTTACTAAGCTGCAGACTCGAAAGGTCCTCAATTCAATCAAAGCAAATTAACTATATGCTAGTGTTAGCACCTACACTTGAGACATTAACAATTTGTGGTGGAGCTGTTAAGGTTGTTGAATGATTTTTGAACTAAAATAGATGGAAGGGATTAACCTTGTTATCGTTCTTACAAAAAGGAGCTTACTTTAATCTGTGAAAAAAAAATGGAGGTTATAGAATGCTGGTAAACAGAACCAACTTTTCTAAGGAAAAAAGTGCCCGGTATCCCATAAGAGGAATGATATAAGATGGTCCAAGGACAATCTGTGAGAACCTTCTGGATTCTGGTATGGTTGAACCGTTGAAGGGTGCACATAAAAGGTCTGTAGAAAATTGGCAAGGGCAGGAGCAAAGTATTAACAATAGAATATTCTGCAGAGATGGTCGCTGTCTTACTTTTGAGTTGCACAAAATTAGATTTAGACTATTGATATAACTTATATAAATTCAATGTCAATTAGATCTACTTGAGTTTGAAGTAGGTGCCTTCCTTTCGCCAACCCCGGGAGGACATGAGGTGGTTAGCAGGATGTGGCAATTGGTGGTCATTCTCCCAAGAGATTTTGGGACTAAGCCAACCTGGCCTAACCCCGAACCCCAAAATAGAAACAATAAAGAAGTATACCATTACTTGCAGGTCTTTATGGAGGAGGATTGAAAATCAGTATTTGCTTGCAATTGAATGGAAACTTTTGATTCTTCTGTTACTGATACATATAGCAAGAATTGTGGCAAAATCAATATCTTGGAGAAGCATAAATCAAACTCTAATTTTAGTCGGTTCGGGAGGCACCACAACTCCAAGCCAAATGCACCATTAACGCAATTGCCTAATTTAGCCAAAACCATCTAAAACTCAAAGAAGCTCTTTCTATTGTCCTAGTCCTGTGAGGCAAAACAGGAAGGATGTACCAAACCAGAAAAAAAGTCTACAATATCGCAATATAACTGATATGTTTTCTCATTTATTTAACAGTTCAAAATGGAAAATCTGAGATTTCCTCAATCGATAGTTGACAGTTATATAGAAAACTATCACGGTTTGTTGAGCTAATAAAATCTTCTAATTTTGTCCACCAACAAGAAACCTCTGATCATATCAAGATTTTATATCGAAGAACAAGACACATGCATATGTTTTATTTTAGCGGTCTCAGCAGGAATTTGATTCAATATATGGTGGGTGCCCTATGAAACTCATTTGAATGGTTTTAGTGTTTTTGCGTTTTGTTTTGTCTTCCTGTTACTGATCAAAGTTTTGGGTAGCATCCAAAGGGTTTTTTTTTTTTTTATCCATTCTCCATGTATGTTATACTGTTATGTCAGTACTGAATATGACTTCAAATGCTGAGATAATCAAATTGATATATCAAGAAACTGTTTAATTTGTGCTGTTTTTACCATCAGGAGTGTCCTAAAACATCGATGCCCAACAAGGGTTGGCATATATATCGGGCAATATAGAGTTCCCTGCAGCTATGCTTCTGAAGATGCTGGCAAAAACAGGAAAGCATGCAGAATTGTATTGGGTGGATTCCATGCATCAGAATAGGAACAGCCCTCTTGTAAGTACAAGGAGAAGTTTGTCACAGTGAATTTTAGTAAATATGCAAGACTGGGCTATGGCCATGGAAACTATAATCAATATGGGATATTACTTATGGGAATAACCAAATACATGGAAGAGTGGGTTACTATTACGGGGATGATCCTCATAGCTCATATCCTGATGAACAAAACCCACGGCGCTGCTCTGAGATGGTATCTCAGTCCTGATCTCCGATTGCACCACCGCATGTAGACGGCTCACAAGCACTGCCGATGGCTAATAATGACAGTATTTTGTAACAAAACAGGTTTAATCTTTCCAACATGTTTGGAATATATAATTTGGATTTGAAGCTCATAGCGTTCTTGTAAGAACTATAAAAACTAGAGCGAAAGATGGATAGAAATATACATGAAGTGAGTCATACGATATTTATATACAATATACATATACTCTTAGGGATTGAAATTCGAATAATTTCAATATTTCCCTCAACTATTCAATATCACCATGAAATAAGAAATTAAATTATATACAAGTGAAGGATATAAGGCTCTACTTTAACAAGACTAATATTATGTTGTAGAGCCTAGGTTTTTAATGTATGAATTATTAAACATATCGAAATAATCATAATAATAATACTACATATGAAACAAACGGGCTTTGTTAGATACAAGCGGTTTGACGCGTCAAACTGAGTATCGATCCTGACATGATTTTTTTTATTAAAAAGAAAAATAAAATAAGAAAAATTTTGAGAGAAGAAAGTCTTTTATCTCACGAAAATTATTTTCGTCTCAATTCGTACTATTTTATTAAACAGATGCCTCACATGTCGACATCAGTGCTCAGTTTGGTGCACGAACTTACTTGCAAAAAGAATTTTCCGAAAAAAATTTCCCCAATTAAGTTGGTCCAAAAGTAACAGAGCATGAGCATCCTCGGAAGTTGGATAGGCCTGAAATGCTAAGCCCAGCTATCTCTTGCAGGCCTAATTTTCTAAGCCCAATTACTGTATCACATACGTGCGCGATGAAATCCAACGCCCTATAGTTTATCTGACTGTTTTGCCCTCCAATACCATTTAAATGTCGTGGATACTTTAGTAATTACGAAACTAGGGTTTAGAGTGAGTTAACCCTAGCTCGCCTCCCTTTAAATCCTTCTTTTCCGTCTCGGACTTCAGCTTCTCTGCAGAGATTTCTGGACTTGTGGGAGACTACACCGTAGAACACCCACTCGGCCAAAATGGGTATCTCTTAGTTTTCTCTGATGCTTTTTAATACATCTTGAAGTTTTTATTTTTGGCTACGGTTTTGTGAGGATGATGATTTGGAGTGATTATTTGGATTTGTAGGTATTTCTCGTGATTCCATGCACAAGAGACGTGCCACTGGAGGCAAGAAGAAGGCTTGGAGGAAGAAGCGCAAGTAATTCTGAAAATTCATTTAGTTCCCTTAGCTGAGAAATTTAGAAGGAAAAGTGAATTGGGATTTTAATATCCTTTGGTTCATCCCATATTTATTTGTAAAAAAGAGCTTAATTTCATTATTGCAGTTGAATAATCTTGGTCTTTATATGTATGTTAGTATCATGTGTTCGTTTGGCAGTATAACTTTAGCGAATAACATTTTTTAAGCTTTAAGAACTCTTTATATGGCTCTTTAGCTTTCATTTTTTGGTATGATTCATGGCAGGCTTAAATTGGATAGTGAGTAAAACTAAAACCCCCTAAAATCTACGTCTTAGTAGTTTGTATTTTTCTGCTCTGGCTCATGGATTTGTTTTGTACTTGAATGAAGTGAAGCCCGATCTACCTGTATGCCACAATTTCTTGAAACTGTGATTATATTACTTTGCCTGATTAATGGATCTGCCAAATTTCTTATCTGACGTGCTCAATAGCTCTGTTTATCTTACTTTTGAATGAAGATAACCTATTTCCCACAATTACCGAAACGTCAATCTGTGCTACCTTGGTTTGTTGATTTCTTAATGGTTTCATTGTATTCTTGGGTTGAAACGTAAACCCATAAGTTCCTGACTTTTAATAAGTCCACTTGTTTTTTGTTTTCATATTTATTTGGGTTCATCTTATTTTTGCATTTTGCAGGCAGATAACACCCCTATTTGAAATCTTTTCAAATTTAAATAAATTAACGGTTATCTTATCCTCCTGGGAAATGGGCTTATCTTGTTTCTTTTTTCAAGGTATGAGCTCGGAAGGCAACCTGCAAACACAAAGCTTTCAAGCAACAAGACAGTTAGGAGGATTAGAGTTCGAGGTGGGAATGTGAAGTGGCGTGCTCTGAGGCTTGACACTGGAAACTACTCATGGGGGAGTGAGGCTGTCACCCGGAAAACCCGTCTTCTTGATGTGGTCTACAATGCATCAAACAATGAGCTGGTTCGTACTCAGACTCTGGTAAAAAGTGCTATCGTTCAGGTTGATGCAGCGCCATTCAAGCAGTGGTATCTTCAGCATTATGGGGTTGACATTGGTCGCAAGAAGAAAACTTTGGCTTCCACCAAGAAAGAAAGCGAGGTAGGGCAGTATTTTTCTTCTGTGTGGTTCTTGTGTATCCCAATACAGATATTGGTACAAGTATTTATTACCTTTTTCATATTATTTGGCTCATATATTAGCACAATTTTCAGCGATTGGTTTTAGTTATTTTGGGGAAGAAGTTATTTCCAATGGATATTTTACATCTTTGGTGATAGTAATTTTGTCTTGTTGAATTACTACTTTCTTTTGGTCCATCAATTGGTATCGTATAGAAGTTTGTAATTGGCTAGGCTTGATATGCATTGGTTATATTTTGGTCAATCTCTGGGTGGGAAATGGCTGCCAAAGATGCAAAATCCATCCACGGTTGCTATGCATTTATGTTTAGTGCATTTATGTTTAGTGTTATCTTTTCTTTTTCCTTTTTTCTTTTGGAACAAAATTTTGAATTGTCTGAGTGAATTAAGGCAGTGGTGTGTTTGCTTTTACATTGGTCCACTCCAATGCTTTATAGGAGGGTGATGCTACTGCTGCTGCTCCTACTCCTGCTACTGAGGAGGCGAAGAAAAGCAACCATGTCCAGAGAAAGCTGGAGAAGCGGCAGCAGAATCGCAAGCTTGATGCACACATTGAAGAGCAATTTGGTAGTGGTCGTTTGTTGGCTTGTATCTCATCAAGACCTGGTCAGTGTGGCCGTGCTGATGGGTATGTGACTTTCCTACACTTGCGTTTTTTGAGTTACCAGATGTATTGAAGGTGTATTTTGAGGTTTCTACTTGTGCCTGGTAATTTTCAATTGTCCTTAAATGTACAATGTTTATATACCACACCTTTCCCTATGCTGTGTTATCTCTGAGATGTTAGAAAACCCCATGTTTTCTATGCCCCAAAATGCCGTTCCCGCCCTTTTAATGAAATTCTATGTATAGAACATTTTAAGTATAATTTCTCATGACAACTTACAAAAAAAAGTATTCTCTAATGTTGGTAACTTGGTATGGGTTTTGTTGTGTGATATCTTTTGCTGTATGAAATCTGATCAGAGCTTCTCATATGCCTCGTAAATTTTCTCAGATGTAGTCATTTATCTACCCATTATCGTGAGACTTAGAGATGAGATAATTTTAGATGAGAGATAAAAGTTGAAAAAAATATTATTAGAATATTATTTTTTAATATTATTATTGTTTTGGAATTTAAAAAAGTTGAATTAGTATTTGAAAAAGTTGAATTATTTATAATATTTTGTATGAGAATTTAGAAAAGTTGTAATGATGACATGAGATGGTATTAAACATTTTCTGAATCCAAATGGGGCCTTACTGTTAAATATGTATTCATTATCTCTTATAAAAAAATATGTATTCATTATCAACTCATTTTTGTGAGACTTACTGTTAAATGAAATGAATTTGTTGCAGATACATCTTGGAAGGTAAAGAGCTTGAGTTCTACATGAAGAAGATCCAGAGAAAGAAGGGCAAGGGAGCTGGAGCTGCCTAAAGTTTTGTTACCTGAACGTCATCCTTCATATCAGAATCTGTTTTGTTCATGATGTTTCCTCTCACATAGGCATTGAACTTAAGCTTAGATGAAACATTTTGGGAGAAGATATTTTCTTGTGTTACATTTGACTCCCTAATTGGAATATTATGGGTGTCTTCTACTGTCATTGATGAACTGAATATCATTGTTAGCATTGAGTTTATTATTTACTACCAACATCAGACGTACTTCCAAATTATGCTACAAGAGATCGACCACAGAATTTGGATTAGTAATTGGCAGAAAGATAGATAGGATTTCTGCATAAGATGAAAGATAATTTTAAGCTTGTTTGGGGTGGCTTTTCTGATCTGTAAAATTTTCAAACTAATCAATAATTATTACAACTTTTTAAACTTTTAAATAAAAAATAAAAAATAATTGTAACTTTTTCAAATCTATAAATAAAAATTATATTATAAAATTATATTTTTATAATATTTTAACTATATAATAATTTTATTTAATTTTTTTCTTTTATTTTCTAAAACTCAAAAAATATTCAACTCGGTTAAGTTTGGATATCAAAATCATTTTATTTCTTCATAATTTTCATAAATTTTTACATAACATATAATATATAATTTAACTTTTTCAAATTTTAAAATAATAATATTATTTTCAAAAATATTTTAATAATATTTTATTCAATTTTTATCTAAAACTATCATCTCATTATTTAAAATTTTACTGTAAACAATCTCACAACTATTAACAAATTATCTTACTACTAATAACAAAATTTTCATATCTCTCTCTCAAACCAGTCCTGCAAGCCAGAATAAGGGCTCGTTATTCTACCTGTTGCCTGCATATTCTTAAGCGAGTGCTGGCACTTAAAAAGAAATGAGATTTTATTATTATTATTATTTTTTATAGAAAAAAGGAAAAGAGATCTAATCATCTAAGAGTACTTGCAAATGGATATTTTATTCGAGCTTTGAAAATCGATGAAATAATACTCAAATCGTGCAAGTTTGGCGTTCCAATCTTGTATGACGTGCATTAAGATAAGAATACACCATAATCCAATGAGCTTTTGAATCTATGCTTGCAATCCAGTGAGAGCCAAATTCATTGCCTTGCTTCTACAGCCATTGCAACCTTGTACCCTAACGGCATTTGCGCCAATGAAATTTCAAAACGAGTCTTCACTTGCCTCAGTACACAAAGGGCAGGGATGGAGAATAATAACTTGTCGAGTGTATATAAGCCCAGAGCCATTAAGAGCAGACTCTTCATTTACCGTACTTCTTTCTTAATCTTTCTCTCACGAAATCATTGCGAGCCTGAATTCGAGCTTGTTGAGGAGCAACGTTGACATAAGAGAGATGCAAACCTACGAGAAAAAGAGCAGCACCGGAGACGAAACATCCCACGGTCATCGCCAGTTTCTTGGGTGTTGAAGGAAAGCAAAACACCATTTGCTTAACTGCGTACATCCAAAAGGTTAAGGAGAAAGATTTCATCAAAGATAATTAACAAACACCACCACCATATTTTCATCGGAATTTGAACAATGCCCCCCATAATTTCAAGCTTCCTGAAAAACTAAAAAAAAAATTCTGATCCAATACATGCATAAACGATATCCTTTCCACGAGTTACTCGAGTAAAGCCTTAGCTACTGAATACCATATTCGTCTCCGAAACTACAATAAACAATATGGATTCATTTGAAATACCAATAATACGAGCATGTACACATTAATCAATATAGCTCAGAAGCTCACAAGTGCCCGTGTATAGTTCAACCGGTTGACTCTAAGAAAACCCATATCAATGAAACACTGTATATAAGGAAAAGAAAAAGAAAGGAAACTTCTAAGAATCGTTTCGTCAAACATGTAGAGTGCAATTTTTTTAAGAAAACCTTGAATAACTCAGTTGCATTACGAATCATAAATTGATCGGTTTAAGCTAGAAATGGAGTCAAAAGTTGTACCTTTTGAGTTGGGAACAGATGGGTGCGTGAGTGGGAGTTCATGGGAAGACTGGAGGCAGAGGGAGTCTTGAGTAGTCAACGAAGGAAAGCGAATAAAGAGATCTGGCTTCCGGAGACACGCTTCAAAATTCCAAGATGTTAAACAGAGGGAGGATGACAATATGGCTAAACGATTTTGGACCGCTGTTGGGTGTTGGGATAGGATATCTTCTCAACTTCACTGACCATTTGCAAATTGCCATCTTCTGAACAGCATCTCGTTTCTCTCTCCTATTATAACTTCCATCTAGGACATTGCCAAGTCTAAAGTTTGACTAGAATTTTAACTTTTGACTATACCATCAACTTTTAGCTAGGTGAGTCCACGTTGGACCAGCAATCTTAAAGTGAAAATAATAATATAATATTATATATTTTAATAATATTTGACAATTTTTTTTTTTTTTTTGCAAATACACTTCATAAATAAGTAGAATAAATAAAAAATTCTGCCATTAGTATTGAATAAACATTAACAAATAATATTTATTTGTTAATAAACATTAGTATCCTCAACGTTAGTATTCTCAACACAGTCCATAGTCCAACATATATAAAATGAATTAGTTGTATTGAGCAACACAGTCCACAAATAAATACCAACATATTTCTTTTAGGCACCAACACAGTCCACAGTCCAACACTAGTATCCTCAACATCTTAAACTCGAACAAAGCAGCAAACTGTTGCCAAATCATATACATGTAAAACTAGCAGTCTCCAACTGGAATGTTTAAAACTAGCCCAGTGGCTTGAAACTTCATAAGGCTGGCATTTATTACTAAATCATATACATCACAACCCAAAAACAGTTTACAAAGTAATTCAGCAATGCCTAAAATTTCAGGTTTCTAGCGTTCACCAAATACTTTCTTTGTTTTTTTTCTTTGCCTTTTCTCACAAACACGATAAACCAAAACTGTGAATAGAAAAAGTCATCTGCATGATATCAATCCACCCAAAGACTCGTGAGAATATTCCTTTAAAAGCACAGCACTTCACATTAGAATAGTCATTTATGACTCAAGTTATAAAATACGTGTCCTAACACCATAATAAAAAGTAAAAAATAGCATAGGATTAACAGCATTAGCTCATTAAACAATCAAATAAGAGCCATAGTGGAACAAATTAATTTTCTAAGAGTTAGTGCAATGAAGTTCCTGCTCTGTTTAGTTGCATAATATACATAAAAAGTAATCTAAACACACAAATTATTTATATATACATATTAGGATACCTTGGATTCAAAGGTCTTCAACAAAGTAATAAAGACACACAATTTAGTTTAATAAAATATATTCTCAACAAAATAATATATATACAGATTTGGTAACAGTCCACAAATTAGTTTTTGGCATGGGAGTTATAGACCCTTCATGTCTTGGAACCATATTTTGCTGCTAAGGTTAGACATTTGGGGACGGAAATTTTATAGGGAATGTTCGGTACATAATATTGAGGAACTAAGGGAAAACTTCTTTGGTAATTTGAAGTTCTTCATTTGAGGCTGAACATCTGTAACTTGGGATTCTTCAAATGGTGAAAAAGTTTTAAGTATATTTTTGTCATGAACAAATAAGAGCTTGTGAACTTTAATTGAGGCCATGACCCTTAATTCAATTCTGGCAGATAGCACTGTGAGTTGATAACATAACCAATTTGACCAGTTGGTCCATGAGTTGTTACACACTGGTTTAAAAGTGAGTTTCTAGCTTTTTATTTGGACATGTAATTGAACATCACCTCCTTTTTATTTGTCCAACATCCACTAATTAAATTACAATAAGAAAATTGAGCTTCTCTAAGAAACTTGCGGCCGGCTCCCTCAAGTTTCCTATTCCTCTTCAAGAGTTCAAAACCACCTAGGCTTTTGATAACTTGATAACAAGAAATAACCAAGAAAAGGGCTTTCGGACAATGAAATAAATATAGATTTTCCATAGCTTTCTAACAGATAAAAGTTCATTTCCAACAGAGCCAAAAGAAAAGGAACAGAAAATCCCAGCTAGACTGGATCGGAAAAAAATGAAAAACCATTTTTATTCTTAAAACAAGATCTGAAATCCAAAAGCTTTCTTAATTTCTACAAAACTGGTCCTCCGATAAAAAGAGAGAGATAATTAACATCTACAACCAAATTAATTAGTAAATCTCAATTAATTCTACATTATCTGATTCCAAGAAAACAAGAAATAACTACTCTGATACGGTGAGGGGATACAATTCAATCAAGCAGAGGAACACCGATGATCAAGAGGTAGAAAGGGGAATACCTTTCGGTTCATATCTTAAGGTGAAGCGGCAGCGAACATTCAAGGATGAAGCAGAGTTTTACAACTGGCAAGCACTCTCAGAGAAGAGGGAGAGGAGGGAGAGAGGAGCGAGAAAGAGAAATTACCTTTTGGGCTGGAAGACGACGGCTACGTGGACTCACGATGGAGAGAAGGCGTCTTGCGGTTCAAGAAGACGCAGGTCTCTTGGGTGCTTCCGGTTGAAGAAGACGAAGGACTCAAGACGGAGATATGGGGTCTGTTCGCAAGTTTCGGGATGAAGAAAGGAAAAACGAGGGAATTTATAAACTTGTATTGAAATTTGGTAGGCTATTGTGAATACTCTAAAATACATTCTTTAATAAATTAATATATATATATATATAGATATATAAAGTATTAGCCAGCAGTTTTACTGACATGATGCATACTAGTTTTTAATTTGTTGATTAAGACATGATTTTTTTATTCTTAATAACTTGACAACCTTTTGTAAATTTTTAATAAGAGAGTTCCGATTACGTCCTGTTTCATTGCAACATCCTTTTCAATATTCTGAATAAAATTTATAAAATAATTCAATTTTTTTAAATTTTAAAATAAAAATTATATTAAAAAATTATATTCTAACAAAATTTAAATTTTATAATTTTTTTATTTAATTTTTTTTTTCTTTCATTTTTCAAAACTTCATAAAACATCTTAACGCAAACCATTTACTACTATTTACAAACTATTTTACTGTTATTCACGTATTCATGTGACTATCCAAAGGAAACCTTAATATTCTCTACTCCAATCAGAAGAATTTAATAATAATATTCACATAATTATTTTACAAACAATAAAGTCAATTAGATTTACCGTAAAACCCATGTTCGCTTTAAACCAACATACACTACAGAATCACAACTACTTCACGAATGAATCCTCGGATGGCTACACAACTTGTTCAGCCAATGAATTTGAGGTATATATGCAATGTCATTCTGTCTGCAATTATGCAACCAATTTATGATTCTTGATAGTTGATCAGCACGTCTCAACCAATTTATGCAATCCTTACAAGCAAAGAAACAGGATGAAATAAATTTCTCATTACAGAAAAGAATGATGGGTGCCTAACTCCATCACAATTGCTTGCAGGCCAATATTTCCATTGATCGTGCGGTAATACTAGAGTTAATATGAGATATGCTAAGATTGTTATGCAACTCGATGAAGCAAGTTTTTGGTTGTCAGAAACATGATGTCACTAAAGTCTGAAATCAAATAGAACAGTGATTGCTCTCCTTGATTCCTCCTCGCATGGATAATCTGCCACCTTCTTCTTCTTCATGACTATGGAAACTATACTTCCCCTAAAATAAGTCTGGCAAATATTTAATCTCAATAAAAACGAGGTGAGTCCAATGCCATATGCAAGAACAAAACCTATTGCTAAAACAAGTGTATAGAAGATTCATCTCAATTTAAAACCAAGTGAGTGTATATAGATATTTCAAAGAATTTTGACTGAAATTAGGTAGTGCACAAGTCTATTGTACAACAAAAAACTCGTCTAAGTGAGAAAGAATCAGTATACAGGCAAAATTATGACTCCCATTAGCCACTTCCCCAATGGCGCTGGCAGGGAGAAAACAATTATGAATGCAAAGAGACAACATACCGGACCTGCAGTGTACAATCCATCCACCTATAAATTACAACTGTCTGCTGAATTGGAAGAAAAAAAATCCCAAATCCTTAATTTTAGGCAGAGGCTCTTATCTCTTCATGGTGATTGCATAAGCAGCCTCTTTTGAGTTGACTGCAGATAGCCTGTAACCATCTTAACTATCTCTTCATTTAAGAGTCCAATCGAAACTTGTAACAGTAGTAAAAGCAAGTAAAGCTCATTCTCCACGAAAGGGTAATGGATCTAATGATGGCACACAAACAGACGCTGAAAGCAGCGACTAATCTATCACTTCCACTTCCACATAACAAGATTAAGCTAATACGTTTTAGCATCCAAGGCTCCTCAGTATGCCACTAAGCTTGTCAATAACTATTTCCGGTTTGGCATATGATCCATCAAGATTAATTGCATGATACTCCAACCCTTTCCACTTGGATATCAATGCAAAATGCGGCCGTCGATACTGGCTGCTAATAATCTCCAGAACCACAGTTTTTGGCATTGCAGATACTAAATGAGTCAGACCTGCACCGTGTGCGCCAATAATTACTGAAGCATCTTGAATGGCTCGGACTTGCTCCTTCATGGGCATGTGTGCAAACAATCCATTGACAAGGTTTATTTTGCACGAGTCATTATTATATGCCCATGTTTTCAACGAATCAAACACTTCTTCTTCATTGCTAAGCCTTGATTCAACCTTACCACCATGTCGAGGATGAGCTAAATAATCTTCACGTCGAACAAAGAGGACATTAAGACCAGAGACTGGCTTTTCAACACGGTGTCTATGTACAGGAAACCCAAAAGCAGCTCTGATTATTTCCCCAAATTCAGATAATCGAGCAGTTTTCCGGTCATCGGGATTTTGCCATAGGTCGTGTGCAGATGCTCCATGACAATTTATTTCTTCAGTCAGCCCCTTAAATAAAGCAGTCTCATATCCCAAAGGTGAGAGAATAGCATGGCGAAAGCAAACTGGACCACTAAAGTTCTTCGCATATCGAAGGCTAGAAAACAATGCTTTCCATGTTTCTTCCAAAGATGTCTGAAATATTTCCACCAAAGGAAGATAGATCAGGATACGTATACAGACAAACATGCACACACAAAATACAACCCTTGGAACTAGAGACAGGGATGAAGATAATAAGCTATCCTGCTTCCAATAAATTAGTGGAAGAACATTCATGTTTAAGAGGGTAACTAAAAAAAACTGAAGCTCCTCTTTCCTCCGTAGGAAACCCTCACTACTTCCCCCTGCTAGAAAAACCACCAATTTAAGAAAGGTCGAGTGTTAGAATAACAATCACTGGTACATAATGGAGTACCTTGTCCCAATATGTCTCAGAACCCCACTTTCATTTCTCCTTCAGTAATCTGTATATTATAAAAACTCATTGCTTCTAATCATTGACACGCCACAAAAGGTGGATTGTTAACAAGTCTGTAGAGTTGGATCCAAGTTCTATTTTCATCTTCCTAAATTGACATCATGTAAAACCTACCATCCAACACAAGATTTCTGCACTAAAATATATGGGTAAAGTCCATAACTTTTATTGTTTAAGAACCTCCATCATGTTAACTGTCCAAAATCCTGCAAGATTCCTATTGTACGACCCTAAACTTAATGTCCAGTATTTCTCTTCCTGTTATTCTCCGTTCCATCCCTTACTCAACATCGAATAACATGATGATAAGAGTATTCACAGCAGCATTATCAAGTGTTCTTAAACAACACACGTGCAACCAGCAGCCTACAGAATAAACAAACTATGCCAAATCAAGCATACATACCATACAGTGGCCGTCCACGAAAACCAATCTAGGTCGATTGGGCAATCCTGTAACTCTTGAAGAGACATATGCGCTGTACCAGTCCGTGACAGTGTGGAAAAGGTTCGCATACTCAAAGCGCGTCACCAGCAGCGTAGGCTCCTCAATCCACTGCAGGTAAAACCTTCCATATCAAAAACATAAAGAGTAGAAAATAAAATAATAATTTTGATTATAGACAATGTGTGGTTGGTAAACAAGGATCGGTTTTTTAGCAATTTCTATTGAACATTGGCATTAAACCCACCACTTTCAACACCAGAACATCCAAATCCCATCGAAGTTTTCGCAATCAACGCTTCCGTAGAACAAGAAAAATAATAAAAAGAGAGAAGAAGACTGATATCACAACCTACCAAACCTGCACGCCCACTTAAAAATGGAAACTTCATGAGTAAACGACCCAAAACAATTACTAAATTCCCGGATTTAATCAACTTCCAGATCCATAGATAGAAAGCAAGAAACCAATAAAGTGAATAAGAAGTCAACAAGTAATCAAATCTAATATTGGTACTTGAAATCCAACAAACAAAACCCCAAACTAAACGTATAACCTCTTGGCACTCGAACTCGCTCGCCGCGACGACACGAACAGACCCGATCAGAGCCCGCATGGTATGAGTCAGGATCTCCCCCCGCGGCACGTAACGATCGAGGAACTCGTCGTCGACGAGTCTCCGTGGCGGACCCTCAAACCCAACTCCTCCGTCGACCTCGAAAGCACCGTTTTGGAATTTGGGAAGCTCGTCCTCCTCACGCCTCCCGATCACCTGGTCTAACATCTCCCCTCCCTTGGAGACCCCGACCCTCTCTGGGACCATCCGAAGACTCCCTCCCTCGCACACAGAGCTGCGAAGGGTCTCGCTATACCAGCAGCGGAACCATCCGCGGGGATCCGCCGCTGGGGAGATGAGATCGAGGCGGAGAGAGAAGCCGTTGCCGAAGTAGGCCTCGCAGGAGCCAGTGTTAGTGGGTGGGTGGGACCAGGGAAGGTAGGAGGGTAAGATGGGCCAAGACTTGAGCTTGTTGCGGAACCGGAGACGGTTAATACGAGGATTGTGGTAGTTATGGTGGAGGTTGGGAATGGAGGAGGCAGAGGATTTGGAGTGGGAAGCGAAGTAAACGCAGAGTGAAATGGAGTTGAGAGCGAAGAGGAAGAGAACGATCCTCAGGAGCCAGACGTTCCTCTTGCTCGCCATTTTCACTTTCTGTGTTTTCTGCTTGTTTTCCAAGTGCATATATTTGAATGTTGAAAAATTCTACGCTGTAATTCACCGCACATCTATTTTTATTTTTTATTTTTTATTCTTAAAAATGTATGTGATATAAAATTACTGACTAACAAAAACTACTTAATATTCAAAATACGGATATTTTGTAAATATCATTACTCTTTTTATTAAAATCGGATTTTGGAAAAACACCATCATTATACTTGTAATGTATAGTATAACGTGGCTCTTTATTATTAAAAGAAAGTTTTATAGTTATAAAGAGATCTCGTAACTCTTAATATGATATATTAGATCTATTTTATAATAATAATAAATTTATAATATAACGTATCACATTAAATTATATCAATTTATAGATTTATTTTTGTAAAATTTATTTATGGTTAAAGTATTTCTCTTATCAAAATTTTACTAAAATATATAAAAGAGTTCTTCTATTTAACAGCTCTACACCACACATTGACATAAATTTTATTTTTATTTTTATTTTAGCAAGTGTATGATATAGGACTACATATTAGAATTTTTCTACTGACGTGAAGTCATATTTATTATAAGTGCTAGATTTACAAAAACAAAAAAAAAGATTAATAAAAACAAAAAATAGAAATAAATGTACATAAATATAATACATAAAATCTACTTACAATAAAAAGAGTTTTATAATTTAATATATCAAGATGATAATTACCATTTTATAAAATGTGTACTTGGTGACACATCAATCCTAAATAAATCCTAGTTATTGATGAATAAATAATCACCTATTCACTTTTTGCTCAAATTATGTTAAATAAATGTTGAGTGACATGATGGAAGAGGAAAAAAGATGCATATTCAGTGGCATATTTTTTTTTTTTAATTTTTTTATAGGCAGTGGCATATTTACAAGAATGCGAAAAATTGGTAAAAAAAGTGTTCTTGTATATTAATATCAATCAATCAATAAAAATATTACTATTATTTCAGTGATATGGATTGAAGTGGACTGGTAAATCATATGTTTCCATCCCTTAACGAAATGTTCATGATTTAATCACTCCTATAATTATAAGGACAACGTACCCATTATTTTTATTTTTATTTTTTTTTCATATGATCATAATGATTATATATATTTTTTTTTATTTGGAAAAGATCCAATGAACCTGTGAAACAGATAAGCTGTGACGGAAAGATAGAAAGAAAATGATCACCTTATATTAATAAATGTTGGTAAACTTGATTGAATCGTAAGATAAATACATACATACATACATGAGAGCTAATTTATATATCAAGACTAAGGGAGCTTTCTGATCTCCAATGCCTTGCTTTCTCAAATCCATTGATGCAGTTCTCAAAGTCCTCAATGGTTTGGTCAATCTCTTCTTGGTTATTCATTACAAAGGGTCCAAACTGCACCACAGGCTCACCCAACGGTTCACCCCCAACTAAGATGAACCTGAGGGGTTTGGAGGACTTGTTCCACGCATCCAAGCCATCCCCATCGCCCAGAAGCAGAAGGTGGTGGGCCGAGGCAGGCGAAGATTTTAGACTGCCAAAGATGCCTTCGCCTTCTAAGATATATACAAATGCATTCCATGATATTGGTATTGGTTGTTGAAGATGAGCTCCTGGTTTGAGAGTGAAGTCCAAGTACATTGTTGGGGTCCTTGTATAGATTGGTGACTTAGTTCCCAAGGCCTCTCCAGCTATGACTCTAACTTTGATTCCATCTTTGACAGCTTCTGAAACGTCTTTGCTCTGTATTTCTTGATACCTTGGTTCAATCCTGTGAGAAACAAGAGCACAAGACAGATGAGGTTTTGGACTTTTGGATATCTCCACATTCCCAAAAGACAATTCAATTAGGATACTGTACCAGAAAACATGTACGTAAAGGTACTTAATTAGGCATTTGAAAGCTGTGAAATTAAGTAGTTCCAAACTCGTGTTAGTAATTAAAAAACGATCATTAACGCCAAAGTACTACTGTTGTACTTGTATGATGTACAGAAGTTCAAAACTAGTGGGCTCTAGCATCTATCATGCAGAAGATAGCTTATTCACCACGGGATATGAGTATAAACTTTGAAAGGCACAATTTATGGTTGGTATGCACACGCGCAATATATTGCATTCAAAAGCACCTTTAGAAAAGGTTCCATGGACCATAGTGAAAAATTAATGATCATAGTAGTAGATGATCATGACAAATGCATATTCCCATTACAACAAGTTTGAATATTCTTCTGGTTTATGATCATTACCATATAGTGACATCAAATATATGTCATGTACGTACAGCCAATCTCATATTTATAAATGTGTGAAGAATTTACATACATTTTATGCTTGGAGGAGAGGTTGATCCACAACTGTAGCCCCTTTTGGGTTCCCTGGGCAGCAGGCATTTCTGAGTGAACAATCCCTCTTCCTGCAGTCATCCATTGTAAGTCACCGACTCCAATTGTCCCCTTATGTCCTTCAAAATCTTCATGTGTCACGGATCCCTGTTCACTCAAACAATTGCATGCAACTGAGGCAACTGCTTCTCACGTCTAAATTAACTAAAAGCTCAAATTAAGGACTTTTCTATTTTTTTTAAAAAAAAATGAAACAAGTCAGTAGTCATATATATTACGCATGCATGAGGACATTCCCAGGCATTTTAGCACCTTTCCTGGCAAAATACCTGGTGCCAAGAAAGGTAGTGTCAACCTTGGAGAGTTGTTAAATAGTCACGTGTGCCTTGTGTCTCATTGGCTGACCCAATAGAGACATATTGCCAGTCTGCTGACAAATAACACCACCTTGGGAATTCCTCAGATCAGAGAGACTTCCTCTCAAGTCTCACCTAATAATTTGAACTTCCAGTTTCATTAAATTAAACGTTTTTAATTCATACCTGCAGCATATAGGTCACAGTCTCGAATCCTGCCAGGAGGAAATAGAAGAATTCATAACTACAACCATCCATATAAGTTAATCTCAACAGGTAGTGCTAATTTACCAAGGGAGACAAAAGGAAAATATCCATACCTCTATGGGGATGATCAGGAAATCCAGCAGGAGCAGTAACTGCAATATTTAACAACAAAATATAAGCAAAATGAGATTACATGCATAAAGAAAGATCCATCACATTCATGCAGTAAGAGAGAAAAACAGATCAGAGATACCCACCAGAGAATTCATCCAGAAAAAGAAAAGGATCAAAGTATTTCAACTCAAACCTGAGGCCAGAAAGAAAAAAACCATAAGGCCCATTGGTCAGAAGACTCAGAACACGTTAAACTGCTCAAAGATTGAAAACAACACCATTAATTGGGTGATCACCCTCGTAGTCTTACCTTCCTATGCTCCTTCTAACGATAGCCCCAGCTCCTTCATGTTGTGGTCTGGCCAAAAACTTCCTCTCCACAAGACGTGGTTCTTTGAGAACTCTACAACTTTCAGTACTGTTGGTCATTTTTCTGTATGTATCAGCTTACAGATATAGACCGCTTTAAAGTTCAAATGTGAGCAAGAACCTAAGACCTTTGAAGCTATATAAAGGGAGAGAGAGAGAGATTATTTGGAAGGTCAAATGGAAACGTTGGCGGCCAAATAAGACCCACACGGCATGAAGATGCGAGCTCGCTTTGCTTCAGCAAAAGGGAATGCGGGAGTTTATTTCTGTGCATAGCGTCAGCATCGCGTTGTGATGATGTACCATGTTGCGTAAGTGCCACGTGTAAATTCATCATCCATGCCTTTTTGCTCTGGATCGCATGATATAGTGTGAGGCCCACATATAGTGGGCCCAAAATATTATGATAGGCCCGCACAGTTAGAGGTTGGATATGAATTTGTACCGATATGATGAAATTCGTTTCTGTATTCTTCTTCTGTCACGTTTCCTTTGTCCGAGAAAAACATATTCCTCTTGGCACTTTGTAAATATTTAAAAAAAAAAATCATTAATTTATGTCAACATGAAAAAATATATTTTTATCCTATTTTTTATTTTTTATTTTTAAATTCAGCAACAAAATAATAATTATTTATTTTTCTTTATTTGTAAATTAGAGATGAAAAAAAAAACATATAATTCATATTGGGACAAATGTCTAATACCAATCATCCATCACCAACAGTTCCATCGAGCAATAAAAAAGTTGGGATGGTTCTATGAGTGACGATGCTATATATAGTGAACCGTGATTTAAGACCACAAGATTCCTAGTCATTCCTCGGAAAAATCAAAACAAATCCTGATTACTTGTTCGACCAAAATGAAAATGAAAAATAGCCAACTTTAAACCATGGAAAAATTAATGGTCACTTTGACATTCATTCCCTTAAATTATGGATCTAGCTTCCAAGAAAATTCATCATTTGCATCCTTTTGAATTACATGAAAATGAGATTTGAATCTTCCTCTATATTTGCAAAGGAAAGTCTTGTAGAGTTGTTGGTAAGAGGTGGTAATTATATCTTGATTGTTTTTAATTAAAAAATAATAACTCAAAATTACACGACATCGTGCATGTGTGGATTTAATTAGCTAATTTTGGTCTTAAATGTCGTAAGGGAAATGTTTTAGCAACAAGATGCTAGTTATTTCAGTCCGACCAGTCTTATAGTAAAGATTTCACAAAATTAAACTCACAAATTAACATGATTTGACGTGGTACGTTAGATTGTAATTCTATTTTTATTATAAAATAAATTTAACGTATTATATGAAATCATGTCAGTTTATAAATTTATTTTTATTAGATTTCTTTATAATTATCTAACGAAATGATTTTTATATTATTTGGGAGGTCACTTAGGTCAGAAATGAGACTTGGCCATGCATCTTCTTCTTCCCCGTTGATGACATCGTTAATACAAAAGCATGACGTGAGAACAGCCGTTTAAGCAAGTCCAACAAAAGTTTAGACGACTTTATCTGTAATACAATAAAGGAAAATGCTAGAGCCCCCGCTGGGGGCTCCCGCTCGGAGCTCCCGCTGGGGGTCTAGTGTTTTTTTATATGTATTTTTTTAATTTTTTTTTTATATAGATGTTTTTAATGATTTTAAAATTTTTTTAAAATAAAATAAAAAATATAATATTATTAAAAAATACTTTCTTAATCATGAAATAAACTAAAAAATTATAATTTTTTATTTTACTTCGTGATTAAAGAATTATTTTTTAATAATTTTTTTATAATGATATTTTAAATTTAAGAGAAAAAAGTTGGAGCCCCACTGAGAATTTAGAACATCATTAAAAAACACTTTCTTAATTAGAAAGAAAAAAAAAATTATTAAAAAATATTTTTTATTTTACTTCGTGATTAAGGAAGTATTTTTTAATAATTTTTTTTTTAACTTTCTGATTAAGGAAGTATTTTTTAATGATATTCTAAATTTATTTTATTTTTTAAAAATATTAAAAAGTATTAAAAAATCTATATAAAAAATAATTTTTAAAAAAACACATAAAAAAAACACTACACCCCAGCGGAGCCCCCAGCGGGGGCTGTAGCACTACTCTACAATAAATAGGTAAGATTTTCTAATTCCATGATGATTTAGGGATTACGAATGATGATGTTTGCAACTTTTGCCTCTTCGATTCTAATGAAAACGATTGATGCCTCTAATTCTTTTGCCTTATTAATTGCTCTTTTTTTTGTTTGTTCTATTATGAATTATCCTTTCCAAAATGCTCGCCTTATTAATAGGGAATTAGCAACTGTTACGTGGTAATGTTTCACGCCATACATACATAGCATTATTATACAAAGAGAAATAACATTTACAGTCTTATAATGTGTAAACTGCAAGTCCTCTGCACTTCTAATTTTTTAAAAATGTGGATAAATTTAGAACCCATATAAAAAGGTTATTTTTTTTTTAAACAAATAGAATGTGCAAATCTTCCGTGTCATAAAACTGTATCTAGCATTACTCTGATCTAAATTATTATACATCACCTGAATAGAGACAAAAGAAAGAGAAGTGTCTCAAATCTACGTACGTTAAGTGTAAGATTATTAAACTTGAATTTGGGAATTGCTAGGTAGGCATAGGATTTGCAGCACAAGCAAGTTGCTTGCTGCAAAGCCGGAGTAGTGCTAGATGCAAGAGGGAGGGCGTTGAATACCATAAGCTACACCGTTGGCCGGCATAAAAACATGAGGAAGTGGCTGGTCCTGATCCACTGTAAAGCAGATTAATGTCTCTGAGCACAATCTTCTGGCAAGGTTTACTTCTGCTGCATTTTAAACTTACTGCCATCTTTGTGCTCGAAGTGCCCCTAATGTTTCTGTACTTCACATCTTGAATCTGAACTTGGGAATCACCCTCCTGTTCGTAAGGAAAACCAAAAGAAAAAAAGAAAAAAGAAAAGAAAAAGATCGATCGCCCAACATGTTTAATTAATCTGTAAAGGACGTGTCTCACTTCTAATCTGTACCGTCAACCTGCAAGGATCAAAGTTGAATCGGCCTGGTTCGCCTAGGAACGCTCCGATGCTTAAGTCAGTTAGAGTTTCAAAATGATTTAATAATCAGAAGAAAAAATCAAGATCCCCCAACTATTGAGGGTTACCTGGTATATATAGAGCTATGTTATGATGTTTATCTGATGTCGAGTTTACCGGGCGTGAAGCCAAACTTTTTGGGCGTAATCTTATGGTTGAACTGAGTACGTATCTGCATGGGATCCCTATCTTTACGTAAGTAGTTATATGCATACGTTTGACTCGGTCGGGTTCTCGATGCTCCAGCTTCCTCTGTTCAACCAAGGGCTCTTTATATTGGGCCTTTTTATATTTGGACTTTGCTTATTGAGAATGGGCTATTTATCATTATAGACCCTCCAGCTATCCCGCTAATTCTCTTCGCCTTATGGTGTGGGGAATTAAATATCTGTTAATGTTGTGTCCTCGTAAGTGGTTGCAATTCTTTCCGTGGACCCTCAATTATGGGCCTGTGTGATGCGCTTTGGCGCACAGGATGGTTATTGACAGTTGGGATGGGCCCAGCCCGTTATGCACAGTGGTCCCAGCCGATCTTTCACACTTTATCCCTCGCGCCGTTTCCCTCTTTTTTCCTTTTTTTTTTACAAAGATCCTCTGACATGGCGAAATGGGAGAAGGCTTTCGTGTGACGGTTAACTTCTACCCTTAATGTCAGGTCATGATGCTCATGACTGTTGACGTTCCACGTCCTCCTTTTTTAAATACCCCTTCCCTTCTTCCTTTATTTTCTTTATTTCTTCCATTCGTTTGCCCTTTTCCCTGCATTTTCCCATTTGCATTTTTCTTCCTGTTCTTGCCTATCTTCTTTGCTTTCTTGCTTTTCCCTCCTTTTTCAACTTCAATGGCTGACCAAGGCAGTTCCTCCAACCCACCTTTGTATGTCCCGACGGGTACAGTTTTTGAAGGCTACCATTGGCGTTCATCAACCGGTCCGGTCCGAAAAATTCCAAAACCAAAATCGGACCGGTTCCGGCCGGTTTATGAAATATAAGAACCGGTTTCGAACCGGACCGATTCAAAACTGGTAAAACCGTTCCGGTTTATCGATTTTTCGATTTAAATTTACACCCCTAACAAAGTGTCATAGATTCAAAGAACCCATAATCATGGGAGAGACCATTTTCCAACATGATAGGAGGGTTGGAGATCATAAAGCAGGAACTTACAGGGGGAACAGGCTTGCAGTTTGGTCTTTTGCTGCAAGAATTGTAGGGCCAAGCAGAGGAACCTCGGCCATCCAACGACCCACCTCCGACGATTACGAGACTTTCCATGTATTGGAAGCTGATCCAATGGTCGACATTAACAGAAGATGCTATGTCTGTTGGAGCCAGTAGGGTCCCCACGATCAGAAACTCCACGTGGCCCTTGCATGGCCCTTTGAACACTGTTGGGCCCAGCATATATCTTCCATGTGGGATCAAAACCACGTTGATTCCTTTCATTTGACAAGCTCTGTTAAATACATTTTGAAAAACCTACAAAGGCAAAACACATATTTGAATGAGAATATTTTGTTCCGACCAAAATTCCTTCCTTCTTTTAAGACACACTAACCATATATATTGTGACTGACTCGATTAGGCATTAATCCTAAATTCTGCAACCAAAAAAGGGAAGGGAGAAGAAGATCAAAAGGATTTGTCTCATTCCCTAATTTCAATAGTTCACTTACCATACACCTATTTTTATTTTTTTATCTTTTTATTAAAATTTGATTATTTTAGCAGGAACCAAAAAAAAAATTAAAATATGTACAGTATAGGCAGCTGGTTAGAAAGACTCCTCATTTTAACGTTACGTATCATGCGGTGTAAGGTGTTGAGACCATGTATTGTTGTTACTGTTTCTATCGCACATAAGCGACGTGCCATGTCGTTATTAATTCATTTACATGTTTATACAAACGAGCCACATATACCGTGTTCACACTTCAGACATCATGTCTGCTCAATAAACATTCATACTTATCTCTTGCACAATGCACACCAAAGAATAATCATCTATGATGTCCATATCTTAAACAAAACAGAAATGCAAATTGCAGACTACAATAATTCCACCATCACACGTACGTACCCCTCTAGAATCTGTCATCAAATTACAAGGGAAAGAATGAACATGCCTAAAAGTTCGAAAAAAAAAAGATGAGAGAGGATGAAAGAATTCACTGCTCTTCGGGAAAATTTTGGATTGGCCTTGTTAATGTTTCATGCAGCAAAGAGCTCCCGGTAACTCGAAGAAATGAGAAATACACGAGCACAAAATAATGTGCGAACGTGTTACATCTTTCAGGATAGAAAAAGAGCAGCAAGAAGCATTGCTAGATATGTCAGGAAGAAGCTTGAAGCTAGCTTGGGTTGCCCATTTGGTGGAGTTGGAGCTACTGCTGAAGTTCCACCACCTGGGCTGGTACTTGGGCCTCGCGGAGAAACAGAGGGCAAAGGTGACTCCACCACATCATCAGTTGTCAGGACAGGGTTTGGAGCCTCTGCTGGTGGCATGTAGGATGGAGAAATGGCTTGCATGAGACCACCGGGTGGAACAGGTGACATGTAAGAAGGTTTCTTGCCCAAACCTAAGCATCGATTTCCTGCATTACACAGAAGCACCCATTGTATCAGCAACTAGAGGCAAACTTGAATAGCTCTATTCGACCAAGCCAAAAACAAAAAAGTTTTATATAGCACAGCCAACTTGATTCTTAAAGGTGCCTGGAATAAATAGACGCAAGGTGTGGAATATGTCTTGGCTGCAAATACTGCATTAATATTGACATCCGCTGACATTTCCCCATACAAAGTCTTAAGACTGGGCCAAACCCAACCCAATCCTCAAGCTATAAGCAGGCACTTCGAGTGGTATTTATAGGCAGGTAGTGGTGAAATGGATGTAAAGTGCTCACCCTAGAGAGTTAGCTAAACAATTTTCCTTACAGCAACATCACAATTCAAACCCCAGAAGCTCAAGCTATCTCCCCATCACTCTCTGTAAATCATTGTGAAATCCTTGTCTGTAGTAGCAAATACCACCACAAGTATAGGAGTATACTGTCTTGTCATAATTCAGCAGGAGATTGTGCATCCCATAGGTGGAAGTAAAGGCGGGCTTAACTTCATAAAACAGCCATCCACAGGTCATCGTGAGGTTTGGTTTGTATGAGCAAAGGAACGAACCCCAAAACCTGACCCCACTTCCACATGTATATGCTGATATATACCGACAAATTAACACAGTACACATTCTAATTTGCATACCAAATGAGACCATCTATATCAAGTATACAGTTGCCAGTATGACCCAGCTTATCACTCAAAATTTCCCCAACTTGATATCAATATAGAGCATTTGGTATACAGATGTGTCAAAACAACAAGAAATAAAGATTTTCAATATAAGTAATTCTGCATCATCTAAATAAAGAACTTCAATATATGTATCCACTTACTTTTGTATCTAGCAGCTGTCTTAGGGAAGTCGGTGATGACACCATCAACTTTGGCCGCCATGACATATGTGTTGATCTCCACTTGTGCATCCGAGTAGAAGTCATATGCTTGGGACACAAATTCATTGCTGAATGTTTCTACATAGACAGGGAGCTGAAATGATTGCAGCTTTGATACGGTATCGGTAAGACTAGTGATGAATGCCTGATTTTCAGGAAACACAGACTCCTTGCTAACAACCACAGAATGGGCAAACGTCTTTATGTTCTTAACAGTTGGGTCGAGGGCATCGCGAATATTCTTGTCAACCTTATACACACACTCATAATTTTTTTTGTCCTTGAATTTCATTAGAACAGAACTATTAGCAGACTGAATCATAACTTTTGGGGATGTCTGATTATCATAACCAGCTTTGCTCAAGGCATCAGTGACTATATCAGTTACACTTAATCCCTGGTCTGCAAGATAGGCCGCATGCTGAAAGGAAATGAACAAAACGAAAATGGCATCATCAACAGGAATAGTCAGGTCAAGTCAAGGTGGGAAGAAATCTCAATTTCTCAATTGGTGCCACACAAATTGCACATCCAAACATCTTTGAACAGTATGAAACATGATACTTTCTGCACCAGAGTCAATATAATTTTCTTTTTTGTTCAAAACAGATGAGGATGTACCACCACAGCAGAATAGGCATCAACAATGTGAGTCCACAGGAATGTTTTTAAGCTACCCACTCTTATTTGCAATGCTTCCCCTGAGCCCATACTCAAGTTGTGGAAGGTGAACCAATTTCTGAATCACGTTATGCTTAAAATTTCACATTTCAATTTGAGAATCGGAAAGATTTTGAGAAGGAAATCATGAGGCAGATAATATTAATATAGACCCAAAGCAGATGCCAACAATAGCAATTGACACGCTTTTTACAACTTTATATAGACATCCATAAACATATTGGTACCCCACTCAACTCTCCTCCCACCTCAACCCCCTCCTACAAAACAAAGAAAACACAAGTTTCACCATGAAAAAAGTTCGAACTTCTTGGGCTTTCCTCAAACTCATGATTTTTCATCATGCAGGGTTTGACCCTCCCAATTAGTATCCGGCGAACCCTTTGGTGACACCCTCAGCCAATAACTGCCTGGTTTGTGTAGGACGGGAAATGTACATGCCTGGGATTACTAAGGTGCTCAAAAGAGTTTTGAATACCTTCTTAGTAAACAAAAGGTCGAGATGCTGCAATAGGCATGGCAGTCTCTCATATAAATTACTAATCATGGATTTCTGGTTTGAAATCTTCCTTAGCTTTAGGTTTTTTCTCTTTTAAATTTCTAAGTAACTATAGGGAGGTAAGAGTAAATAATCACCTCTATGCTGATCAAGACACCTTTAAGGGAGCTCACATTCTTTGCCAAGTCCAAAAACTCGGACAATGTTAGAAACTTCCCTGCATTTTTGTAATTTGGATTCCGGAGCAACCTAAAAGTGGAGTAAGGGTTTGCTATTGCCGCTGCAGGATTATTAGAAAATAATTAAACCCAAGCACTGAAGTAACGTACAAAGTACACAACAGAATATGAGTCAAATAACATAACCAAAAGGCAGCAGAAGATACAGAAACAGGGAAAGGGAATGCAAAATGGCAAAAAGAGGCCCTCTCCACACATAAGGATTTAGGGTGTCTCAACTTAGGCCTTATTTGTTTTCCTACTCAGTCCACAATGCTACATGGCCTCCCAAAAGGTTAAGAAATAGATTCACTTTCACAGCGTAAAACAATTTCGATTGGATGAAGTCAAAACTGTCATAGTCTTGTATACATTTTATGGCATTGGCAGTTCTGAAAGAGTTTTTTTTTTTTTTTTAAAGTGAGTTCTGAAAGAGTTTTAAGTGGCTAGTTTGGAAATGCTGGCTAATTACACCTCACCACAAGCTGCATGTCAGTGTGATTACCTAAAATCACTAATAACTTCGATATAACAGTCATCCTCCATTTAATCCAGAATGTGTTATAAGGCTGTCAAATTTCCAGCAGCTACAATTTAGGTAGTAGAAAGGGAGGATATTTATCCCCTGGGTTAATAATAACTGCAAAACAAAATTTTGAAGTATAACATTTTCCAAAGCACAAAAGCTTTCAATGAGGCAAACCAAATCTGACTTACGTATCAATTCTTGGATCTGACTCCATGTCATGTTAAAGGTAAATATTCCAGTCCCAGCCTTAATTTCTGGAATAGAAGTTGTAAGGTCGCTATACTTTGATTGGGCAACATTTGTGCTATCTATCAAATTTATTGAGCTTAAGCAGAATGGTGTTCCATCCTTGGCCAATTGAACAGGGCAATCAAGGACATCTACTTTGTCTTCAATAGCACTCATATATGCTAAGTCTGTGCAACCAGGGAAATCTCCACTTGCTCCATTTTTGGAGATAACCAAAGGCTTTGCTGGATAGTAAACAAGGTGAAGGAACAAGGTTAACATTATCAGTCAGTTATGAGCAGGAAAAAAAAAGTCAAAGCTTTTATCAGAAGCAATATGAAAGAGTGATATACCTTGTGCTGAAGCATAATTGCCTAGATGAGCATAGCACTCTGCAGTATGAGAAGAGAAATCAGCATCTTGAAGGAAATAATGATTGAAATAAGTGGCCAATAATTCAATTATAAAAAACTAATGTTTGTGTCTGAGATTCAGAAAAGAACAAAAACACTCTTAGCATCAGAGTTATCCATATATTTCTGTTATGCGATTCAATGCTTCTGTTTTGAACTATAAAATTGCAGCACATAGCATGGAGAAATATATGCAAGTACTCAGAGACCAAATTCATTCGACTACTATAATAACTTGATAAGGTGCTTCGCATTAAGGTAGCTCTAGGTTTGAGAATGAAATTTAAAAGTTTCCAAAAACTCAGAGCAATTTAGTAAACTATATTGCATAATGATTTCTAGCCCCAACCACAACCCCGTCAATGGTCTGCCAAAGGTGGGTTTGTGGAAGTTTTTGGAGCTTTGCTAATAGAAGGGGGCTTCATTAACCTCTCATGAAAACATAGGATAACTCATGGATGCATCTGTAGTAAGCTACCAATTTTAAACAAAACGAAAGGAACTCAATCAAGGCGATCTGAAAATGTGCACTAATATCACATGATTGCACCAAAGAATGGTCAAACATTTCACATTGGAGGTGCTTCAAGGTCAAGATACAGGCCAAGCAAAAATCAAACAAGGGGTCAAGGTAGCCAAACCCACAAGGAATTAAGGCTTATTTGATTTGATCATTTCAAATAAATCCATCTGTCAAGTGGTTCAGATAGCCAAATCAAGTTTCATTCAGGAAGTTCCAAAATCAAAACCAAAAGAAAACCTGATAATGAACCCATACTTTGTGATGAGAACCCATACTTTATGATGAAAACTATTCTTACAAAGTGAATAAAATAATTTACCTCTTGCTGCTGATGAAGTAAGTGGGAAGTCAGTCAGCAGACCATCAACAGAGAAGTCACCATTGTCAATGAAAGACAAGTGCTCAGATAATGGATCATAACTGTAATTGAAGCTAAATGGAACGTCATTTGCAAAATCTGATGCAAACACTTCTAGCCCTGCCTTATGAGCATCTACGGCAACAGTGGTATGAGGTTGTAAATAAAGACTTGCATCTACAGGCCATATGTAAGCTTTGGGAATGAGAATTCCAGAGGCAAATGTCTTGATAAACGTAAGATTCTTTAACAGAGAACCATATGTCTGGTTGGTTGAAGGCTCAATCTCATCCCGTCCTAGAAACCTGAAGACCAGTTTTGTTGTTCTAGGATTAAATCGTGTCATTATACTTCTTAGGAAATTCACCTCTGGTGATGAAATATAACCAACTATCACCCTTCTCGACACCGAAAGTACAAAGCTTCTCATACTTAAATTGTGTTGTGTGAAGAATGCATCATTCTGAAAAAGTGTTAGAATAACAGGGTTACTCAAAATAATAGCTGAGAAGCCATATCCTACATGATTGGAGAAATAGTCATACAACAAAGGCAAAGAAAAATTTAATGTAAGACAGTTTATAGTCTTTATTTTACCTGAATGTTCAACCATAAGCCTGGTGGCTTCATTGTTGCAACGTCTTGAACGGTGAGAATTGAGAAGCCAATGCCATCAAACTTATTAGTTCGAGAATAGACTCCTTGATTTACTGGTATTAAACAGAGAAATTTGCATCAATAGCTAATGCAAAAGAGCATTTTAAATAAGCAACAACAGAGTCTGATAGCAACTATAACAGCATTTTGAAATAGGGGAAGCATAACTACATTACTCTAAAGACATTGGAAAACAAAATTTGAATCCTAATCAACCATATTCATCTCATACTCACTTACGTGCATAAGAATTTACTTGAACAATAGGCATCAAAGTACACGTAATAAAAAAAAAAGAGGATGGTTCACTAGACCTCCGAGTAGCCTATACGTGAGAGAAGTAAAGAAAAAGTTGCCAAGGACTGCTACTCAGACTTACAGATGACATTAGTTGATAGCTCACTAAAGGTGAAATCCACCGAAAACCATCCTTTGGTAGGAGTCCCATTAACAAGGTAGATCTTACTCCTGTTGTTGTAAATACTCGAAATGTCAGTTGCATTCTCCAACTTTATGTCGGGCACACAGATCCCAGTTCCATCCTTTGTCAATTGCACATCACACCATAATAACACATCGGATACACTAATTTGCAGCGCCAGATCATAGGCAGCATAACTAGAATCAGGAAATAGCCCTGAAAACCCACCGCGTGCAATGACTAAAGGCGGATTACCTACAAAATAATCGAATCATATCAATTAGCTCGTGCAACAGATAGCCAAAAATAATCACGAACGTTTCATGTGTGATAGAATCCCATGTCAAGTAGAAACAACAAGAGTGAGTGGTTACAATAATATTATTTGTCCGAGCCAAGGTTGGCTTAATTTAAGATTTCAGGTAGTGTCCCATTTTATGTCACACATATAGAGGTTGAAATGTTTAAGGGAACATCTCTCCAAAAGTACTTGCCAAATGTAATCTCCGCATCATTTTTACCTTTCAGTTCCCGAAAATTATAAAGTTTGTCAATTTCTACTGTCATATATGACCTAATAGACCCACAAAAGCAAGCCAACAAGACTACCGCTTACACGATGAGATTCTTTTAATTGAAGAAAATAAAAAGAAAAACTTGGGGGATAAATCAAGCTATTCGGATCAATTTTTGGAGATTACAATTCTTCATTTCTCTTCGTTTCACTTAATACATCTCGTCAGCTGAGTTTCCCATTTTCATTGCACGAAAAAAAAAAAAAAAAAGCAACACGAAGCATAAAGACTCATTTGGCTGTTGAGATTAAAAAATATATATATTCGAAAAATAGAAGAACGAGACCTGATTTTGTTAGTAGGAAATGCTCCTTACTTAATAAGCTCAACAGCCGAACAGGATACAAATTCTTCTTCACCCAGCTTAATCAACTAAGCTCGGTGACAACCCCGCCCCCCAAAAAAAACCCAAAGGATACAAAATCTAGTTTTCCTTTACTTCGTTTTCTCGTCAACCAGACAGAAAATAATCGAGCAGAAAAATCACATTAATTTTTTTTTTTTTTTAAGAAAAAGGAAGGGGAGAGAGAGGGGGGGGGGGTTAGGAGCTTGAGGCAAAACACAAACCGCTAAGTGTAGGCCAGATACTTGTCTTGTTAGATCCCTGAGCAGAGACCAGAGCTACTACCGAGTGAAGCAGAAGAAGAAAGAAGGTTCGACCGCGTGAGTTAGACATCGCCGGAAAAACTCGCCGGCAAATCACAGAAGCTCAGTAACTTCCGGCGATCGGGTTTTCTCGGAAAATGTGCGCGATTTGCTCAGCTGAGACAGAGAGAGAGAGGTGAGCTCGTGGTCTGAAGCTTTTCAGGCTGGCCATTCTGGATTTACATTTATATATATATATAAAAAAATATTTTTGTGAAGCCTAAAATTGCCTTTGTACTTATTTGATTAACTATAATGTTTTAATTTTGGACGACGCGTATTCACGTTGCTTCGGAAAAGGCTGCTCCAAGTCGGCTTGAGAAGCCGAGCGGTTTCTGTTGTGATCTGAACGAGAGAGGCGGTGCGAGTCTGAGGTATACAGTCACATCCAGCCTTCTCTCTGTCCCAAACACGACTTAACAACCGTGTTCGCGTTGAAAATCGAAATCTTTTGTAACTTTTGAAATCATACTGCTAGCTAATAATGTGCATGTAATTACTGAATACAATTCTTTTATAAATAATAAAGAATACTAGGGCCTCTTTAAAAGAATCATCTCATCTCATCTCATTTTATTTATTTTATTTTATTATTATAATTTTTTTAAAATTTTTACATAAAATATAATAAATAATTCAACTTTTTCAAATTATAAAACAATAATAATATTCTAGCAATATCTTATTTAATTTATAATTTTCATCTCAACTCATCTCATATCAACTCACTATCCAAGCTGTACCTTAGTCCCGGTTTGGATAAAAAAATGTTTTCATTTTATTTCATCTTATCTCAGTTTCTAAACACAACAAACACAAATATTTTTCAATTTTAATAATTATTACAATTTTTTCAAATTTCTAAACAAAATAAAAATAATATTAAAAACTATATTCTAACACTATTTTAATTTTATAATATTTTTATTCAATTTTTTTCTCTTATTTTTTAAAATTCCATAAAACATTTTAACTCATATAATCTCAACTCAAATATCTCACCATTATTCACAAATTATTCCAGCTCATTATCCAAACTAGTCTTAGACCCTGTTTGGATAGTGAGATGAGACGAGATAATTTTATATGAAAGTTGAATAAAATATTATTAAAATATTATTTTTTAATATTAATATTATTTTAAAATTTGAAAAAGTTGAATTGTTTATTATATTTTGTGTGTAAATTTAAAAAAATTATAATAATGAGCTGAGATGAGATGAAACTATTTTTAAATAAAATAAGTCTTAATAAAAGAAAATGCTTTGTCCACAAAAATAATTAGAAAAATAATTTAATCATTAAAAAATTTTATAAAAATAAATTCAAAATTAACATGATATGATTTGTTAAAATATAAAATTATTCTGTTATAAAAAAAAATCTCATGTACGTCGATTTATAAATTTAATATTAAAAAATTTCTTTGTTGTCCTAGATTGTTTGGATACTGAGAGTACTCTCAAGCACTCTCATTATTATTTTTTATTTTATTATTATTTTTTATCTTTTTTTTATTCATTATTTTTCACATATGTTTTACTATTATTCAATATTATATTATTATTTTTTTATTATTTTTTTTACTACTATTTACAAATATTCTCAAACATTTTCACTATCCAAACCAAACAAATCCTAGCAATTCTCAAAAAATTCTCAAGATATAACGTGCCCTGATTTTAGAGAAAATATACTTGTAATAGTAAATTATATAATCGTTGCGTAATTGTTTTAAAAAAAATTAAATAAAATATAAGATATACATGAAAAAAATTAAATTTTTTTAATAATAAATTTTATTTATTTTTTAAATATATACAGTATTTATACACTTTACACTTTGATTATACGTAAAATTACTGCTGATCTTATTCTTACGTGGACAAATGATCAAGTCAACAGTTGCATCCTGGCGCTCCAGCCTTCAACCGAAGCCGGCCATTATTTTCGGGACACAGCTAAATGGAACACAGCTAGAGCGGGCCCCACAACATGGCCATCTCCAATCTGGCAAGTGTAAACGTGGTACGGAATGATTGGGCCTACCAACACATGATGTAGCAAAACGCGTAGAAGTGTCTGTCTTGCAATACGGATAATGAGCTTTCTCATTCTTTTACAATTTTATAATGTATATTAAATTTTTTTAAGTGTTTTTTTAAAATATTTAATGATTAAAAAAATTAAAAATAGATGTCACTCTTTTAACTATTAAATAAAATAAAAATTAATAATAAATAAATAAATAATAATAAATAATAAACTTATCATTAACCATGCAATACATACATGCGCTTCAGACATAATAAGTTAATAGCAAAAATATACTTTACAAATTAGCATATGATTCTTTTATTATCAGATAAATATATCATAAATATGTATTATTTTTAAAAGAAATAATATTTGCATTTAGAGAATATATAAATACAATATATTTTATTTAAAAAATATTAGATTTTACTATTAAAAAATTAATTTTTTTCTATAAATATCATATTTACTTATTTTAAAAAAATACATGACGCATACACAATTTATTATTATATGTAGCGTTACTTTTTAATCAATTTTCTATTAAATACGTTTATGGCATTTTTTTTTTTTGTTAATATTACCCACCTACCATTAAAAAAATGTGATACCGTAAGAATACAACACCAACTCATTCACAATTGATTAATAAAATGATATTATTTTTAAATTAAACACATCAGATTAAAGTAAAAATGAAAAAAAAAATGAAAAAAAAAATTATTTTACTCAATAATTGTAAGAAAGTGACGAAGGATCTGTTTCTTTGAAGGAAAATGATTTTTCTACGATATATTCTACAATATATTCTACAACAATATGTTAAAATGAAGGATATTTTGATAAAATGTTGTATAAAAATAATAATATTTTATCAAAATATCTTCATTTTAACATATTATTATAAAATGTGTTGTAAAATATATTGTGGGTGTATCATTACTCTTCTTTAAAGTCTTGGAACCCACCACCGTTGTAAACATTACAGACTACATGCACGAGCACGACAGTGTAAGTTTTGGGCCATAGATTGTGAAACGTCGGCGTCGGCGACTGTTCTATCGTTGAGGAAAAAAAAAATTGGAAATTTCAAATTAAAAGAGTTGGCGTTGAGTCAATGCTTAAAATACAAGTAAACGAGTCGTTTTTTATGTGAATTTGTTGTTTTCTGGCTTTTTGGAACCCTTCGATTATTCAATTTCTTTGCCATAATATCCCTAACTAAATTAATATGTTTCAATTTTAATTTCAAACAAAAATTATACACTTCAAAGAAAAATATAGTAATATTTAAAAATAAACTAAAGGTAAAAATATCATTATATTTTTTGAGTTTAATCACATTTTTATAGGACTAAAATAAATCAGTAATGATATACATGCAATCATTTTTACAATTTCTTATATAATTATATTAAATGAGAATATAGAACTGACCATCGCTTAAAAAAATTTGCAAACACATCATTTTTTAAAGAAAAATTCTTCTCATCAGTAATTATTCATTATTACACACACTAAGAAAAACATTATCACATCCTATAAAAAATATCTTCACGTCCTTTAATAAAAAAAAAATAAGATGTAAAAATAAATAATAACTGATATATTAAATTATTCTTTTTCAAAATGAATATGTGAGGAGAGCAATTACACGTTAATAAGTTAAAATGAGCGGAGCAACGCGGAAAGACGGGGGGGAGCAACTTTTGCGGTCAAGTTGGTGGGAGGAGGGTCCTGAGAAAAAAAGTATATACCTTTTTGATGCAAATTAAATGCAAAGGTCATTAGGATTGGATACCCTCTTTCCCCTCCAAACCACTACTTTTGTTAAGCCTTTAAGAGTCTTTTTTTTCTATTATTGTTAGACTGACTCAGCTTTCATTCCTGAAAAAATGAAAAGGTCTTCGGCTACTTACATTTTAGCCCAAAGGTTTCATCATAAAGTGATGCGAATCATTCACACTGATTCTCTCGCTTCTTTTCCAACTCTACAAATCATCACTACGCCCATCCAACAACTTATTTAAAAAAAAAAAAAGAAGTTATATTCTCATTTATTTAAAATTTAAATATTACAAATCAAATCTTACTACTTAACTGATGTGAATGTTATGCTTTATACGCCGATTTAAAAATATAATAAATTTATTTTATATAATCTGATACGCCAATGAAACACGATCAAAGATTCAAATGCCAAATCTACCATTTGAAGCCAAATTGTAAGACACAAAATTCAAACAAAATCTAAAACGCGTGGCACTACATGCAAGTTTGAATTAATTTAAACAACTTGCACGTAAAAAAAGATGATACACAACCAGACTTTGTGATCACTACTATTTTAAGTTATAAAGACGTGTTTGCATGATCCCCTACCTACTCAAATATTAAATATTTTTTATTTTTTAAAAGAAAAGATAAGTGTAAAGAGCATTATTAGATAAGAGCAGTTTGACATATCAAATCGTGTACCGACGAAGATATTGTTTTTTTTATTGAAAAGAATAATAAAAGAAGAAAAATTTTGAAAGAAAAAAATGTTGTCTATCTCACAAAAATTATTTTTGTCTTTAATTTATACTGTTTTATTAAACGAATGTCTTACATGTCAACATCGATCTGATGCGAAATGAAGAGTTTTCCAAACGTAAAACCCAGAACCCCCGTAGACAGAGAATAGAAGAACAGTGTCTGATTGACGACCGATTCAACGAAAACATTGTCGTCCTCAGATTACTAATGCCGGGGAGGTGACGAGATCTGGAGACGTTTTTGTCAGTTACACGAGACGGTAATAGTGGGGAAGGAAGCTTCTGTGGCAGAGAAGCCCGTATGGCACCACGTGGGGTGGACCACGATGAAAGAGACGAGGATGAGGACTCTGATTGGTCCGTCAACTAAATAGTTTACTGGAGTCGGTCTTCCATAATAAAATAAAAAGTAAGGCTCACGTTGGAGGTGGGGCCTTTGATGTTTAAAATTTGGATGGAGCTAGCGCATTCAAATCCGCGGTGGAAGACTTGGTCGGACTAAAGGAAAGTGGCATTTGGTTTGGGATAATGATTCGATTTTTATAAAATTAAATTTATTTTTAATTAATTTAGGTTGATTGATATTTTTTTTTAAATTATACAAGAAAGTATATTCTGAGATTTTTAATTCAGATTCAAATAGTCAAAAATAAAAAATAAAACAATAGTAAATGAGGTGTAAAAGTAGAATTTATTTTTTCACTTGAAATTCAAAGAGATTTTGATCCTATTTTTCTGTATTGAAACATAAACAAAACAGTTTATGTGGACATTTCTAGGGGAATGTTTGTTTATTGTGCAAAAGGAAACAAGAAAGTCCCCATCCTCTCGTTCTATGTTATTTTAAAGAGAAACACTAGTTTGCCCTCTCAACTTGACCACTCAAGTTGACCGCTTGGCAAAAGAAATTTTTTTTTGATTTTTTTTTTACTTAGTGATTAAGGAAGTGATTTTAAGTGTATTAAATTTTTTTTTATATTTTTTAAAAATCTTAAAATGTATTAAAAAAATATGAAAAAAAAAAAAAAAAAAATTACCGCTGGGCGATAAGGGTGATAAGGGTGGGGCGGCAGAGTAGCCCCACCCTATTTTAAATGGCTCATTTACTAAAGTATGGCATTTGTCACAATAAAATACGTACATGGAAACAATAATCATATATATTCTTTTATATGCAACGATATTTTGGTTTTTGATACGTAGAGAAGGGAGATTCGATCCTTAGTTCCCTTAATATATTGTCAATTGTTCCAAATGACCTTGGCTAACCGACTTATTTTTGAGCAGTGGGAATTTGGGGTCACTTGGGCGTTCATCCTCTAAAGAGTATATACTTTCTATTCCATGCTGCCTAATAAAAATAAAATAAAACATAAAAAGAAGAAATAGTTGATAGCACGTCTGATGGTCGAGCCTCGGAAAAGTTGATACTGCATGGGCATTAGAAATTTGAGGGCAAGAGCTCAGTGTTCTAAACACACTGACATCTTTATTTACTTCAACACACACCACACACTATCATATTTGGATATGAATATCCGAAATAAAAAATTATACTCATCATTCTCACGCCATACACTATACATAATATATATATGTATATATGTGGGTCACGAAATCTGAATTGCATAACAAAATTCCTGACTTTTGAATCCGAAAAGCTAACAGAAAACCTTCTGTGTCAAGGCCATCTACAAATTTAGCTACATATAAATATGGTTCAAACTAGTCATTGTATGACTCGTGGGAAAATAACCCTTACTAAAAAAAACTCCATTATCTTAGCCACCAAAGAACTTAAAGAGACTGCCAGGCTTAACAGGCTGCATGTATGAAGGTGTGTCTTTGCCCAAACCTAAGCACCGATTCCCTGCATTGCATTGAAGCACCAATGTATCATAAAATATCACAGCGGTTGGAATGGAATTGTATCAGACATGTCAGAAAGAAATATTAGAAAGATATCTCCATAAAAATGATCATAAGCCTAGCAATCATGGTAATGCAACACTTAGCTTTGGCCATCAACAAAAATCATTTAAATATATGGAGAATCTAATATAAATATATATATATATCAGTATCTGCTTACTTTTGTATCTGGCGGCTGTCTTAGGGAAGTCGGTGATGACACCATCAACTTTGGTCCCCATGACAAATGTGTTGATCTCCACAGTTGCATCTGAGAAGAAGTCCCATGCTTGAGACACAAACTCATTGCTGAATGTCTCTACATAAACAGGGAACTTAACTGACTGTAGCCTCGACACAATATCAGTAGCATGAGTGAGGAATGCTTGAATTTCAGGAATGACAGATTCCTTGCTGACAACCACAGAATCGGCAAATGTCTTTATGTTCTCAATGGTTGAGTTGGGTGCATCAATAATATTATCGTCTGCCTTGTAGACAAGCTCATAGTTGTTTTTGTTTGCGAGGCTCATTAGGACTGAGCTATTACTGGACTGAATCATAACTTTTAAGGATGTCTGGGTATCATAACCAGCTTTGCTCAAGGCATCGATGACTGCATCGGTTATATTTAATCCCTGCTTCTTTCCAAGGTAGTCTGCATGCTGAAAGAAACAAAACAGAATAATTAATGCATATAATCAATTAGAGATAGTAAAGTCCGGATGTGCAGAAACATGGTACTTTCTGGCATTCTGCACTAATCTCATGAACATAAGGAGGAAAGGCCAGGGACCAATTACTGAAGTACATAAATACTTTCGATTATAAGGGACTGATCAACAAGATATTGAGAAAAAATGCAAGTGGGAGGTAATATGGACCTAAAGCAAATGCCAAACATGACAAACTTATTGACTTGCAAAATTTTCAAAGAAACACAAGTTCCCCCAAGAAGAAAGTTCAAAACCCCAAGGCATTTCCTCAAACGCATGATTTCTCATCATGGTGCCGTGGGTTTCACTCAACCAACTAGCATCCAGCCGACTCTTCAGCAACATCCCCGGCTGAAAAATGTCTGGTTTTTGTAAGACTGAGGGACCGTACATGATTTGGGATTAGTAAGGAGCTCACAGAGCATTGGATACCTCCTTAGAAAACAAAGAATGCTGCCATAGGCGTCGCACTCTCTCTTGATGGGTTACTAGTCAAGGATTTCTGGTTTAAAATCTTCAGTTTTTTTGTTGTTGTTTAAATAGCAACTAACAGACTGTAGGCGGAGCAAATACTAACCTCTATGCTGATCAGGACACCAGTAAGAGAGTTCGTGTTCTTTGACAATGCCAAAAACTCAGACAATGTTAGAAACTTTCCAGCATTTTTGAACTTTGGATTCCGGAACAATCTAAAATTGGAGTAGGGGCTTGCTATTGCCGCTGCAGGAATTTATGAAAAAAACAAGTAAATACAGCGATTGAAGTAGGAATTTAGGACTAGCATGCTAATGATATTCACAAGAACACAACAGAATGTGATTCTATCTAACATTGCCACAATGCAGCAGAAGAGGTTTTATAAAGAAAACAGATGAATAATGGAATGAAGGGGCTAGGATTTAGGTTGTCTCAACTGAGGGCCATATAACTAGTGTTCCTTCTCCGAGGTCTATACAAAAGTTTTCCAAAATGTGACCTGGCATCCCAAAAGGCTAAGATTTTGATTGCCACATTCAACACTAGTAAATAACACTACTAACATGTACTTTCTCACTCTTCTTCAAAACTCTCCTATTTCCTATTAAATTGTATGCGCATTGGTAGTTCCAAACGAGTTTAAGTGGCAGGAATGGACGTGTTGGCTAATTACACCTCACCATGTGGTTGCATGGTATGTATGACTACCTAAAATTACTAATAATATCGATACAACAGTTATCCTCCATTTAATACGAGTAAGGGTGTAAATCGGTTGGTCTGGTTTGGTCTGGTCATGGACCGAACTTTTCAGTCCACTATTTTTCCCGGACCGGACCGGTAGTTATCATATTTTTATATGGTCAATGATAATAAATTAGATGAAAATTACATTATTAATTTATATAATTACTATATAATTAACTAATTGATATTATATCTTAGTTAATTGATAAAATATTAACAAGTGTTAATAACATATTTAAAATTTTATATTGTTAATAGTGATAGGTTAGATGAAGATATATATAAAATATTGTTAATTTATAGAATATAACAAGTATTAATAACATATTTAAAATTTTATATTATTAATTGTAATAATCCAATTTTTCAATATATTAAACTTTTAAGGTTTTACATTTTGCATATCTAAATTTGTAATATGATTAATAAATCATTGTATTAGTCTATAAGCCTATTAGGTATATATAGTTATAACTTATAGTGATATTAATACTATACTATTATACATATATTATGCTATAATCCTATAACTCTTATAATATATTAATATATACTAATACTATATATTATACTATTATAGTGTTACTGTTACTACTACGTATAGACTTATAGTGATTAGTGATTATGAATCATGATTAGTATAACTATATAATAGTATTAATATTATACTATTAGTATAGTTATATATTAGTATTAGTTATAAACTTATAGTCATTAGTCATTAGTCATAGTGATATTAATAATTTAATACTATATATAGTTATAGACTTGTAGTCTTATAGACTTATAGTGATTTTTTTATAATTATAGACTATAGTTATAATGATTTAGTTTAGTTATCAATTTATAATTATATAATTATATTGATGATATTAATTGTTACTTTCTTACTAACTTAGAGAATGTGAATGTATTATAATTTTATATTCTAAATGGGGATAGGTTAGATTAAAATTACATAATTTATTATACAATTATTATATAAAATAATATATTTATAAAAATAATAAATAATAAATTTTGGGTTTGGTCGGTCCGGTCTGGGAAATCCCCACCCCGGGACTGGACTGAAGAAAGAAATACCCCTACTTATTGGACTGAAACCGACCATGAGAATTTTCGGTCTGATCCGGTCTGGTCGGTTTCTCCTGTCCTGACTGACCGTTTTACAGCCCTAAATACGAGGGATATAGATGAAAAATAAAGTCACAATATTTTCAGCAGTTACATGCAAAACTTTCGCTAGTTACAATTTTAGGCAGATAAAAAGGAAGGATATTGATCTCTCGGTCTCAACAAAAACTGGTAAACAAATTTATTAACGTTTTCAAAGCACGAAAGGTTTCAGTGAGGAGAACCAAATTTGACTTACGTCTCAATTCTTGAATCTGACTCCATGTTAGGCTAAAAGTAAATATTCCACTCTCATCTTGAATCTCTGGAATAGAAGTTGTAAAGTTGCTATAACTTGATTCGGCAACTGTTGTGCTATCTAGCAGATTTATTGAGCGTAAGCAAAATGGTGTCCCATCCTTTGCCATTTGAACAGGGCAGTCAAGTACATCTACGCCATCTGTAATAGCTTGTGTATATGCTAAGTCTGTACAACCAGGGTAATCTCCACTTGCTCCACATTTAGAGATAACCAAAGGCTTCTCTGGATAATTAGCAAGGGGAAAAGAATAAGGTTAACAATGATATTCTGAAAAATAATGTTGGTATAGAGATATCCAGGGAGACAAAATTAAAAATCAGAACAAAATCAAAGCTTCTATTAGAAGCAATACATAACAGTGATATACCTTGTGGTGAAGCACCTTTGTCAAGATGAGCAAAGCAATCTGCAGTACGAGAAGGGAAATCAGCATCTTGAAGAAAGGGTTACTTTAATAAGCTGCCGATAATGTAATGATAATCACAAGGAAAGGTATTTTAGTGCTTCTGTTCTTAAAAAAATCGCAAATGCAGCATATGCGGCAGAGAATTACGTGCAAGCACCAAGAGAACATGTACCACTGCACTTCTATAATAACCTGATAGGGTACTTTGCATCATAGGTTGCCCCACGTCCAGGAATGAAATGGCAAAGTTTCCAAAAATCAGAGTAACGTTTAGTAAACAGATTTCTACAATGATTTATCTTTAACTTCTGATGAAAATGTAGGATAACTAATGATTACATGGTAGAAAGCTCAAAATAGATCCAGTTTAGAACAAAATGAGAGAGTTGTTCAAGGTGATTTAGAAATGTGCACTGATATCAAAGGACTTTCACTAAAGAAGTGTCATTCATTTCACATTTAAGAAGGTGCTTCAAGGTCAAGATACAGGCCAAGGAAAACTCCATCAAGGGATCCTGGTAGCCAAATTCTACAATTTGGAAATGGAAAATCTTAATTGATTTGATCATTCGATTGATCCATCAAGGAGTTCCAGTAGCCAATAGTTTATAATTGGTAATGCAAGATATGTAGGTTAATACTATTCTTATTTACCTATAGCAGCCGATGGAGTAATTGGAAAGTCGGCCAGCATGCCATCCACAGAGAAGTCACCATTGTCAATGAAAGACAAGTGCTCAGATACTGGATCATAACTGTAATTGAAGCTGAATGGAACGTTATTTGCAAAATCTGATGCGAAAACTTCTTGTCCTCCCTTGTGAGCATCCACGACAACCGTGGTATGAGGTTGTAAGTAAAGAGTTGCATCTACAGGCCATATGTAAGATTTGGGAACAAGAATTCCGGAGGCAAATGACTTGATAAATCCAAGATTCTTTAACAAAGAACCATACGTCTGGTTGGTTGAAGGCTCAAGCTCATCTTGTCCTAGAAACCGGAAGACCAGTTTTGTCGTTTTAGGATTGATTTGTGCCCTGACACTTCTTAGGAAAGCCACCTCTGGTGATGAAATAAAACTAACTGCCACACTTCTCGACACAGAAAGTACAAAGGCCCTCATACTCAAGTTGTGCTGCGTGAAGAATGCATCATACTGCGAAAGGGCTAATGGTCAAAATTTAGCTTAGAAGCCACATTCTACATGATTAGAGTAATATCTGTCCGACCAAAGGTGTTGACCCATTTAATATTAAGACACAGTATTCTTCAATTTACCTGAATGTTCAACCATAAGCCTGGTGGTTTCACTGTGGTAGCCAAATCTTGAACAGTGAAGATTCGGGCGTCATTGCCATCAAATTTATTGGTTCTAGAATAGACTCCTTGAGCGACTATGACATCCCAACATATGCAAAGAAAAATGTAATTGGTTCATATATAAGACACGCAACCCAAGTGCGGAAATGTGAAGAAGAAAATGTTTAGGACAGTTCAAGACTTACGCAAGACGTTATTTGCTAACTCGTTGAAGGTGAAATCCACAGAAAACCATCCTCGGGTAGGGACTCCATTAACAAAGTAAACCTTATTCCTGTCTTTGAAACTTCCAGTCGCAATGTCAGTAGCATTATCGAGCTTGATGTCCGGAAGACAAATCCCGACTCCATCCTTAGTCAACTGCACATCTCACCATAAGAGCACATTGGGTACGCTAACTTGCAGTGCCAGATTATAGGCATGTGAACTAGAATCAGGAAATAGCCCTGAAAACCCACCGCGTGCAATGACTAAAGGCGGATTGCCTACAAATTGATCCAATCATTAAAAGTAAGTTAATTCAAAGAACACTTGGCTTTATTCATGCTTTTTCTAGTGATGATATGCCATTTCAAGTTGAGACAACAAGAGGGAGTTGGTATAGAAAGAGGAGGTAGCTTTTGTGGCAAAAACACAAACCGCTAAGTGTAGGCCAGGAACTGGTCTTCTTAGGTCCCTGAGCAGAGACCGGAGCCACTACCACCGAGTGAACCAGAATGAGAAAGAGGGCCGCGCGACCAAGTGAGTTACACATTGCCGGAAAAGCTCGCCGGAAATCCATAGAAACTTAGTAACTTCCCGCTATCAGGCTTCGTGTGATTTGCTTAGCGGGGAGAGGGAGAGATTTAACCAAGAAACGTGCGTAACCATCACGTTAAATGTTGGACCACCGGGACCCCCACTAGAGTTCAAAACTTTACAGCCTCACCGGAACGACAAAATTTTGGGGCATAAAACACATGCATTCGAGTAGACCATTTCGACGATCGAACAAAGCTGTAATGGCAAACTGTTGGGAGGAAGATGGGGCAAAGGACAAGTTGGTAAAGTTGACTAAGACCCCCCCGACGTTAATGCTTGTCATCATCTGTCTGGGAGACTAGAGTCTAGGACACCCACATTCACTACAGTGGCTGCGACCAAGTCAACATGACCTTAAATTGAAGGAGCCGATGATCTCGGCACCAATCATCATTTACCAGAAAACGTGCTACCAAGAATTGAGATGACAGTTGGGAAAACAAACCAGACTTAACTCTTTTTTGACTAATCACGTTAAAATATAAATATCTTTTATCATTAATAAAAATTCTACTTATCAATACGCATGTTTAAATATAATAATAATAATAATAATAAGTCAAAAAATAAAATATGATGCATTTCTTTATCATAATTAGTTGTGTTAAATAATTTAGTTGTGTTAAATATCTTTTAAAATTTAAATATTACAAATCAAATTTTACCATTTAAATTATAATATAGATTATGTGCTGAATAAAACAATTCAATAATTTAACATGAATTTTAAAAAAAAACATGTTTTAAAATATGATTTTGTGAGACAATTTTTCAGATTTTTAAGACTATATATATATATATTGATTTATTAGATTTTGGAGTTATTATTATTTTTTTTTAATTTTTTTCAGATTTTCTTTCAAATGGAGTGATATAGAAGATTCTTTTTCGTATGAGCATTGCTATGCATCATCCTACACACCACACACCAATGTGTTTTTTATTTTTTTTTCAATTTTTTTTTTATTTTACTTTTCTTGAAACATTTATATTTTTTTATTTATCATCCATATAATACACATTTAATAAGAGAAACAAATAAAAAAAATAAAAAAAAGTTATGGTGTGTGGTGTGTAGGATGATGCAAAGATTAATTCTTCTTTATATTATATATTTCTGGGCCAAGGACTCAAGTGCAATATAATTGGATTTCACACCATTATTTTTTTCTCCTAAAATTTATAATTTTATTATTTTTACCCCTGATCAGATTTGTATTTTTTTAAAATTAATCCGTTCGTCAGACTTTCATTAGAAAATCTAATATATATAACTCTGTCGCGACTTGTATATTCTATGGCTGTAAAATAATAATTTTTTTTAATGATGAGTATACGATCTAATTTATGTTCCATATTTATTTAAGGTTTTGCTACATAACCTCCTACTATTCACCCACACTCCACACTCCACATTTTATAATATTTTTTAATATTTTTTTAAAAAAAAATTTTTTGAATTTATTTTTTTGAAACTATTTCAAATTTTTTATTCACTATTTATATAAAAAATATTTGATAAAAAAAATTTTTTTAAAAAATTAAAAAAAGGTAGAGTGTAGAGTGTAGGTGAATAGTAGGAGGTTGTAAAGATTATTTGATTTATTTATTATCTTTCAAATTTTAATGTTCTAAATTGTTTACAAGGAACTACGTACCGGGGGGAAATCATGAGTTATTAGAACGCATTTACTTACGGATCCTTCTAAAATATTGAACGATATTTTGATACTTCCAGATCAGACACAATTAAGAGTCTATCGATGATGATCAACAATTAATATAAAAGAATAAAACAATTAATAATTGGCTGCACATCCGACACATTATATTGAGTTAATTATTCGGATCTACATCATGCGCATGCTCATGATTTGGAGGGCAGGACCAGCTCATGAATATTATATGGTACGTACTTCAAGGAGGAACTTGATCATATTTTCTTCAACCCAATTACCATATCTGGATGATCATGAGCATCCCCATCGCCCAGAAGCAGAAGGTGGTGGGCCGAGGCAGGCGAAGATTTTAGACTGCCAAAGATGCCTTCGCCTTCTAAGATATATACAAATGCATTCCATGATATTGGTATTGGTTGTTGAAGATGAGCTCCTGGTTTGAGAGTGAAGTCCAAGTACATTGTTGGGGTCCTTGTATAGATTGGTGACTTAGTTCCCAAGGCCTCTCCAGCTATGACTCTAACTTTGATTCCATCTTTGACAGCTTCTGAAACGTCTTTGCTCTGTATTTCTTGATACCTTGGTTCAATCCTGTGAGAAACAAGAGCACAAGACAGATGAGGTTTTGGACTTTTGGATATCTCCACATTCCCAAAAGACAATTCAATTAGGATACTGTACCAGAAAACATGTACGTAAAGGTACTTAATTAGGCATTTGAAAGCTGTGAAATTAAGTAGTTCCAAACTCGTGTTAGTAATTAAAAAACGATCATTAACGCCAAAGTACTACTGTTGTACTTGTATGATGTACAGAAGTTCAAAACTAGTGGGCTCTAGCATCTATCATGCAGAAGATAGCTTATTCACCACGGGATATGAGTATAAACTTTGAAAGGCACAATTTATGGTTGGTATGCACACGCGCAATATATTGCATTCAAAAGCACCTTTAGAAAAGGTTCCATGGACCATAGTGAAAAATTAATGATCATAGTAGTAGATGATCATGACAAATGCATATTCCCATTACAACAAGTTTGAATATTCTTCTGGTTTATGATCATTACCATATAGTGACATCAAATATATGTCATGTACGTACAGCCAATCTCATATTTATAAATGTGTGAAGAATTTACATACATTTTATGCTTGGAGGAGAGGTTGATCCACAACTGTAGCCCCTTTTGGGTTCCCTGGGCAGCAGGCATTTCTGAGTGAACAATCCCTCTTCCTGCAGTCATCCATTGTAAGTCACCGACTCCAATTGTCCCCTTATGTCCTTCAAAATCTTCATGTGTCACAGATCCCTGTTCACTCAAACAATTGCATGCAACTGAGGCAACTGCTTCTCACGTCTAAATTAACTAAAAGCTCAAATTAAGGACTTTTCTATTTTTTTTTTTAAAAAAAAAAAATGAAACAAGTCAGTAGTCGTATATATTACGCATGCATGAGGACATTCCCCGGCATTTTAGCACCTTTCCTGGCAAATACCTGGTGCCAAGAAAGGTAGTGTCAACCTTGGAGAGTTGTTAAATAGTCACGTGTGCCTTGTGTCTTATTGGCTGACCCAATAGAGACATATTGCCAGTCTGCTGACAAATAACACCACCTTGGGAATTCCTCAGATCAGAGAGACTTCCTCTCAAGTCTCACCTAATAATTTGAACTTCCAGTTTCATTAAATTAAACGTTTTTAATTCATACCTGGAGCATATAGGTCACAGTCTCGAATCCTGCCAGGAGGAAATAGAAGAATTAATAACTACAACCATCCATATAAGTTAATCTCAACAGGTAGTGCTAATTTACCAAGGGAGACGAAAGGAAAATATCCATACCTCTATGGGGATGATCAGGAAATCCAGCAGGAGCAGTAACTGCAATATTTAACAACAAAATATAAGCAAAATGAGATTACATGTATAAAGAAAGATCCATCGCATTCATGCAGAAAGAGAGAAAAACAGATCAGAGATACCCACCAGAGAATTCATCCAGAAAAAGAAAAGGATCAAAGTATTTCAACTCAAACCTGAGGCCAGAAAGAAAAAAACCATAAGACCCATTGGTCAGAAGACTCAGAACACGTTAAACTGCTCAAAGATTGAAAACAACACCATTAATTGGGTGATCACCCTCGTAGTCTTACCTTCCTATGCTCCTTCTAACGATAGCCCCAGCTCCTTCATGTTGTGGTCTGGCCAAAAACTTCCTCTCCACAAGACGTGGTTCTTTGAGAACTCTACAACTTTCAGTACTGTTGGTCATTTTTCTATATGTATCAGCTTACAGATATAGACCGCTTTAAAGTTCAAATGTGAGCAAGAACCTAAGACCTTTGAAGCTATATAAAGAGAGAGAGAGAGAGAGAGAGAGAGAGAGATTATTTGGAAGGTCAAATGGAAACGTTGGCGGCCAAATAAGACCCACACGGCATGAAGATGGGAGCCCGCTTTGCTTCAGCAAAAGGGAATGCGGAGTTTATTTCTGTGCATAGCGTCAGCATCGCGTTGTGGTGATGTACCATGTTGCGTAAGTGCCACGTGTAAATTCATCATCCATGGCTTTTTGCTCTGGGTCGCATGATATAATGTGAGGCCCACATATAGTGGGCCCAAAATATTATGATAGGCCCGCTCAGTTAGAGGTTGGATATTAATTTGTACCGATATGATGAAATTCGTTTCTATTCTTCTTCTGTCACATTTCCTTTGTCCGAGAAAAACATATTTCTCTTGGCACTTTGTAAATATTTAAAAAAAAATATTTTTTTTATCCTATTTTTTAATTATTTTTTTGAAAAAAATTCAGCAACAAAATTATAATTATTTATATTTCTTTCTTTGTAAATTAGAGATGAAAAAAAAACATATAATTCATATTGGGACAAATGTCTAATACCAATCATCCATCACCAACAGTTCCATTGAGCAATAAAAAAGTTGGGATGCTTCTATGAGTGACGATGCTATATATAGTGAACCGTGATTTAAGACCACAAGATTCCTAGTCATTTCTCGGAAAAATCAAAACAAATCCTGATTACTTGTTCGACCAAAATGAAAATGAAAAATAGCCAACTTAAAACCAAGAAAATTCATCATTTGCTTCCTTTTGAATTACATGAAAATTCGTAGGAGACCATGAAAATGAGATTTGAATCTTCCTCTATATTTGCAAAGGAAAGTCTTGCATGTAGAGTTGTTGGTAAGAGGTGGTAATATCTTGATTGTTTTTAATCAAAAAATAATAACTCAAAATTACACATCGTGCATGTGTGGATTTAATTAGCTAATGATCTTGGTCTTAAATGTCGGAAGAGAAATGCTTTAGCAACAAGATGCTAGTTATTTCAGTCCGATCAGTCTTATATTAGTAGATATTTTACAAAATTAAACCCATAAATTAATATGATTTGACGTGATACGTTAGATTGTAACTCTACTTTTATTGTAAAATAAATTTAATATATTATATAAAATTATGTCAGTTTATAGATTTATTTTTATTAGATTTCTTTATAATTATCAAATGAAATGATTTTTATATTATTTGGGAGGTCACTTAGGTCAGAAATGAGACTTGGCCATGCATCTTCTTATTCCCTGTTGATGACATCGTTAATACAAAAGCATGACGTGAGAACAGCCGTTTAAGCAAGTCCAACAAAAGTTTAGACGACTTTATCTGTAATACAATAAATAGGTAAGATTTTCTAATTCCATGATGATTAGGGATTACGAATGATGATGTTTGCAACTTTTGCCTCTTCGATTCTAATGAAAACGATTGATGCCTCTAATTCTTTTGCCTTATTAATTGCTCTTTTTTTTGTTTGTTCTATTATGAATTATCCTTTCCAAAATGCTCGCTTTATTAATAGGGAATTAGCAACTGTTACGTGGTAATGTTTCACGCCATACATACATAGCATTATTATACAAAGAGAAATGACATTTACAGTCTTATAATGTGTAAACTGCAAGTCCTCTGCACTTCTAATTTTTTTAAAATGTGGATAAATTTAGAACCCATATAAAAATGTTATTTTTTTTTAAACAAATAAGATGTGCAAATCTTCCGCGTCATAAAACTGTATCTAGCATTACTCTTATTTAAGTTATTATACATCACCTGAATATATAGAGACAAAAGAAAGAGAAGTGTCTCAAATCTACGTACGTTAAGTGTTAGATTAAACTTGAATTTGGGAATTGCTAGGTAGGCATAGGATTTGCAGCACAAGCAAGTTGCTTGCTGCAAAGCCGGAGTAGTGCTAGATGCAAGAGGGAGGGCGTTGAATACCATAAGCTACACCGTTGGCCGGCATAAAAACATGAGGAAGTGGCTGGTCCTGATCCACTGTAAAGCAGATTAATGTCTCTTAGCACAATCTTCTGGCAAGGTTTACTTCTGCTGCATTTTAAACTTACTGCCATCTTTGTGCTCGAAGTGCCCCTAATGTTTTTGTACTTCACATCTTGAATCTGAACTTGGGAATCACCCTCCTGTTCGTAAGGAAAACCAAAAGAAAAAAAGAAAAAAGAAAAGAAAAAGATCGATCGCCTAACATGTTTAATTAATCTGTAAAAGATGTGTCTCACTTCTAATTTGTACCGTCAACCTGCAAGGATCAAAATTGAATCGGCCTGGTTCGCCTAGAAACGCTCCGATGCTTAAGTCAGTTAGAGCTTCAAAATGATTTAATAATCGGAAGAAAAAATCAAGATCCCCCCGCTATTGAGGGTTACCTGGTATATATAGAACTATGTTATGATGTTTATCTGATGTCGAGTTTACCGGACTTGAAGCCAAACTTTTTGGGCGTAATCTTATAGTTGAACTGACCACGTATCTGCATGAGATCCCTATCTTTACGTAAGTAGTTATATGTGTACGTTTGACTCGGTCGAGCTCTCGATGCTCCAGCTTCCTCTGTTCAACCAAGGGCTCTTTATATTGGGCCTTTTTATATTTGGACTTTGCTTATTGAAAATGGGCTGTTATCATTATAGACCCTCCAACTACCCCACTAATTCTCTTCACCTTATGGTGTGGGGAATTAAATATCTGTTAATGTTGTGTCCTCGTAAGTGGTTGCAATTCTTTTCGTGGACCCTCAATTATGGGCCTGTGTGATGCACTTTGGCGCACAAGATGGTTATTGACAACTAGGACGGGCCCAGCCCGTTATGCACAGTGGTCCCAGCCGATCTTTCACACTTTGTCCCTCACGCCGTTTTCCCCTCTTTTTTCCTTTTTTTTTTTTACAAAGATCTTCTAACATGGCGAAATGGGAGAAGGCTTTCGTGTGACGGTTAACTTCTGCCCTTGGTGTCAAGTCATGATGCTCATGACTGTTGACGTTCAGCGTCCTCCTCTTTTAAATACCCCTTCCCTTCTTCCTTTATTTTCTTTATTTCTTCCATTCGTTTGCCCTTTTCCCTGCATTTTCCCTTTTGTGTTTTTCTTCCTATTCTTGCCTATCTTCTTTGCTTTCTTGCTTTTCCCTCATTTTTCAACTTCAATGACTGACCAAGGTGATTCCTCCAACCCACATTTCTATGTCCCGGGGGTACAGTTTTTGAAGGCTACCATTGGCGTTCATCAATCAGTCCGGTCTGAAAAATTTCAAAACCGAAACCGGACCGATTCCGGCTGGTTTATGAAATATAAGAACCGGTTTCGAACCGGACCGATTCAAAACTGGTAAAACCGTTCCGGTTCGGACCGGTTTACCGATTTTTCGATTTAAATTTACACCTCTAACAAAGTCTCATAGATTCAAAGAACCCATAATCATGGGAGAGACCATTTTCCAACATGATAGGAGGGTTGGAGATCATAAAGAAGGAACTTACAGGGGGAACAGGCTTGCAGTTTGGTCTTTTGCTGCAAGAATTGTAGGGCCAAGCAGAGGAACCTCGGCCATCCAACGAGCCACCTCCGACGATTACGAGACTGTCCATGTATTGGAAGCTGATCCAATGGTCGACATTAACAGAAGATGCTATGTCAGTTGGAGCCAGTAGGGTCCCCAAGATCAGAAACTCGACGTGGCCCTTGCATGGCCCTTTGAACACTGTTGGGCCCAGCAGATATCTTCCATGTGGGATCAAAACCACGTTGATTCCTTTCATTTGACAAGCTCTGTTAAATACATTTTGAAAAAACTACAAAGGCAAAACACATATTTGAATGAGAATATTTTGTTCCGACCAAAATTCCTTCCTTCTTTTAAGACACACTAACCATATTGTGACTGACTCGATTAGACATTAATCCAAAATTCTGCAACCAAAAAAGGGAAGGGAGAAGAAGATCAAAAGGATTTGTCTCATTCCCTAATTTCAATAGTTCACTTACCATACACCTATTTTTATTTTTTATCTTTTTATTAAAATTTGATTATTTTAGCAGGAACCCAAAAAAATATTAAAATATGTACAGTATAGGCAGCTGGATAGAAAGACTCCTCATTTTAACGTTACGTATCATGCGGTGTAAGGTGTTGAGACCATGTATTGTTGTTACTGTTTCTATCGCACATAAGTGACGTGCCATGTCGTTATTAATTCATTTACATGTTTATACAAACGAGCCACATATACCGTGTTCACACTTCAGACATCATGCCTGGTCAATAAACATTCAGACTTATCTCATGCACAATGCACACCAAAGAATAATCATCTATGATGGCTACATCTTAAACAAAACAGAAATGCAAATTGCAGACTACAATAATTCCACCATCACACGTACGTACCCCTCAAGAATCTGTCATCAAATTACAAGGGAAAGAATGAACATGCCTACAAGTTCGGAAAAAAGAAAAAAGAAAAAAAGATGAGAGAGGATGAAAGAATTCACTGCTCTTCGGGAAAATTTTGGATTGGCCTTGTTGATGTTCCATGCAGCAAAGAGCTCCCGGTAACTCGAAGAAATGAGAAATACACGAGCACAAAATAACGTGCAAACGTGTTACATCTTTTAGGATAGAAAAAGAGCAGCAAGAAGCATTGCTAGATATGTCAGGAAGAAGCATGAAGCTAGCTTGGGTTGCCCATTCGGCGGAGTTGGAGCTACTGCTGAAGTTCCACCACCTGGGCTGGTACTTGGGCCACGCGAAGGAACAGAGGGCAAAGGTGGCTCCTCCACATCATCAGTTGTCAGGACAGGGTTTGGAGCCTCTGCTGGTGGCATGTAGGATTCAGTAATGGCTAGTATGAGACCACCAGGTGGAACAGGTGACATGTAAGAAGGTGTCTTATTGCCCTTACCTAAGCATCGATTTCCTGCATTACACAGAAGCACCATTGTATCAGCAACTAGAGGCAAACTTGAATAGCTCTATTCGACCAAGCCAAAAAAAAAAAAGTTTTATATAGCACAGCCAACTTGATTCTTAAAGGTGCCTGGAATAAATAGAGGCAAGGTGTGGAATATGTCTTAGCTGCAATACTGCATTAATATTGACATCTGCCAACATTTCCCCATACAAAGTCTTAAGACACTGGGCCAAACCCAACCCAATGGGTATGCCCATCAGAGGGCCAACCCAGGGGGCTGGCTCTCCTCAAGCTATCAGCAGGTACTTCGAGTGGTATTTATAGGCAGGTAGTGGTGAAATAGATGTAGAGTGCTCACCCTAGAGAGTTAGCTAAACAATTTTCCTTACAGCAACATCACAATTCAAACCCCAGAAGCTCAAGCTCTCTCCCCATCACTCTCAGTAAATCATTGTGAAATCCTTGTCCGTAGTAGCAAATACCACCACAAGTATAGGAGTATACTGTCTTGTCATATTTAAGCAGGAGATTGTGCATCCAATAGATGGAAGTGAAGGCAGGCTCAACTTCATAAAACAGCCATCCACAGGTCATCGTGAGGTTTGGTTTGTATGAGCAAAGGAACGAACCCCAAAACCTGACCCCACTTCCACATGTATATGCTGATATATACCAACAAATTAACACAGTACACATTCTAATTTGCATACCAAATGAGACCATCTATATCAAGTATACAGTTGCCAGTATGACCCAGCTTATCACTCAAAATTTCCCCACCTTGATATCGATATAGAGCATTAGGTATACAGATGTGTCAAAACGACAAGAAATAAAGATTTTCAATATAAGTATTTCTGCATCATCTAAATAAAGAACTTCAATATAAGTATCCACTTACTTTTGTATCTAGCAGCTGTCTTAGGGAAGTCGGTGATGACACCATCAACGTTGGCCGCCATGACATATGTGTTGATCTCCACTTGTGCATCCGAGTAGAAGTCATATGCTTGGGACACAAATTCATTGCTGAATGTTTCTACATAGACAGGGAGCCCAAATGATTGCAGCTTTGATACGGTATTGGTACTAGTAGTGATGAATGCCTGATTTTCAGGAAACACAGACTCCTTGCTGACAACCACAGATTGGGCGAACGTCTTTATGTTCTTAACAGTTGAGTCAAAGGCATCACGAATATTCTCGTCAACCTTATACACACACTCATAATTTTTTTTGTCCTTGAATTTCATTAGAACAGAACTATTAGAAGACTGAATCATAACTTTTGGGGATGCCTGATTATCATAACCAGCTTTGCTCAAGGCATCAGTGACTGCATCCGTTACACTTAATCCCTGGTCTGCAAGATAGGCCGCATGCTGAAAGGAAATGAACAAAACGAAAATGGCATCATAAACAGGAATAGTCAGGTCAAGTCAAGGTGGGAAGAAATCTCAATTTCTCAATTGGTGCCACACAAATTGCACATTCAAACATCTTTGAACGGTATGAAACACAATACTCTCTGCACCACAGTCAATATAATTTTCTTTTTTGTTCCAAACAGATGAGGATGTACCACCACAGCGGAATAGGCATCAACAATGTGAGTCCACAGGAATGTTTTGAAGCTACCCACTCTTATTTGCAATGCTTCCCCTGAGCCCATGCTCAAGTTGTGGAAGGTGAACCAATTTCTGAATTATGTTATGCTTAAAATTTCACATTTCAATTTGAGGGGACTGATCGGCAAGATTTTGAGAAGGAAATCACGAGGCAGGTAATATTCATATAGACCCAAAGCAGATGCCAACCATAGCAATTCACACGCTTTTTACAACTTTATTTTATTTTTTGATAGGTACGCTTTTTACTACTTTATATAGACATCCATAAACATATTGGTACCACTCACCTCTCCTCCCACCTCAACCCACTTCTACAAAACAAAGAAAACACAACTTTCACCGTGAAAAAAGTTCTAACTTCTTGGGGTTTCCTCAAACTCATGATTTTTCATCATGCAGGGTTTGACCCTCCCAATTAGTATCCAGCAAACCCTTTGGTGACACCCTCAGCCAATAACTGCCTGGTTTGTGTAGGACGGGAAATGTACTTGCCTGGGATTACTAAGGTGCTCAAAGAGTTTTGAATACCTTCTTAGTAAACAAAAGGTCGGATGCTGCAAAGGCGTGGCACACTCATATAAATTACTAATCATGGATTTCTGGTTTGAAATCTCCCTTAGCTTTAGGTTTTTTCTGTTTAAAATTTCTAAGTAACTATACGGAGGAGAGTAAATAATCACCTCTATGCTGATCAAGACACCAGTAAGGGAGCCCGCATTCTTTGCCAACTGCAAAAACTCGGACAATGTTAGAAACTTCCCTGCATTTTTGTACTTTGGATTCCGGAACAACCTATAAATGGAGTAAGGGCTTGCTATTGCCGCTGCAGGATTATTAGAAAATAATTAAACACAAGCACTGAAGTAACGTTCAGGACAAAGTACACTACAGAATATGAGTCAATTAACATAACCAAAAGGCAGCAGAAGATACAGAAACTGGGAAAGTGAATGCAAAATGGCAAAACGGGGCCCTCTCCACACATAAGGATTTAGGGTATCTCAACTTAGGCCTTATTTGTTTTCCTACTCAGTCCACAATGCTACATGGCCTCCCAAAAGGTTAAGAAATAGATTCACTTTCACAGGGTAAAACAATTTTGATTGGATGAAGTCAAAACTGTCATAGTCTTGTATACATTTTATGGCATTGGCAGTTCTGAAAGAGTTTTTATTTTTATTTTTTATAAATGAGTTCTGAAAGAGTTTTAAGTGGCCAGTTTGGAAATGCTGGGTAATTACACCTCACCACAAGCTGCATGTCAGTGTGATTACCTAAAATCACTAATGACATCGATATAACAGTAATCCTCCATTTAATTCAGAATGCGTTATAAGGCTGTCAAATTTCCAGCAGCTACAATTTAGGTAGTAGAAAGGGAGGATATTTATCCCCCGGGTTAACAATAAGTGCAAAAAAAAATTTTGAAGTACAACATTTTCCAAAGCACAAAAGCTTTCAATGAGGAAAACCTTAATCTGACTTACGTGTCAATTCTTGAATCTGACTCCATGTCATGTTAAAGGTAAATATTCCAGTCCCAGCCTTAATGTCTGGAATAGAAGTTGTAAGGTTGCTATACATTGTTTGGGCAACCGTTGTGCTATCTATCAGATTTATCGAGCTTAAGCAGAATGGTGTTCCGTCCTTAGCCAATTGAACAGGGCAATCAAGGACATCTACTTTGTCTTCAATAGCTCTCATATATGCTAAGTCTGTGCAACCAGGGAAATCTCCACTTGCTCCATTTTTGGAGATAACCAAAGGCTTTGCTGGATAGTAAACAAGGTGAAGGAACAAGGTTAACATTATCAGTCAGTTATGAGCAGGAAAAAAAAGTCAAAGCTTTTATCAGAAGCAATATGAAAGAGTGATATACCTTGTGCTGAAGCATTATTTCCTAGATGAGCAAAGCATTCTGCAGTATGAGAAGAGAAATCAGTATCTCGAAGGAAATAATGATTGAAATAAGTGGCCAATAATTCAATTATAAAAAACTAATGTTTGTGTCTGAGATTCAGAAAAGAACAAAAACACTGTTTGCATCAGAGTTATCCATATATTTCTGTTTTGCGATTCAATGCTTCTGTTTTCAACTATACAATTGCAGCACATACCATGGAGAAATATGTGCAAGTACTCAGAGAACAAATCCATTCGACTACTATAATAACTTGATAAGGTGCTTCGCATTAAAGGTAGCTCTAGGTTTGAGAATGAAATTTAAAAGTTTCCTAAAAATCAGAGCGATTTAGTAAACTATATTGCAAAAAGGTGGGTTTGTGGAAGCTTTTGAAGCTTTGCTAATAGATGGGGGCTTCATTAACTTCTCATGAAAACATAGGATAACTCATGGATGCATCAGTAGTAAGCTACCAATTTTAAACGAAACGAAAGGAACTCAATCAAGGCGATCTGAAAAATGCGCACTAATATCACATGATTGCACCAAAGAATGGTCAAACATTTCACATTGGAGGTGCTTCAAGGGCAAGATACAGGCCAAGGAAAAATCAAACAAGGGGTCAAGGTAGCCAAACCCACAAGGAATTAAGGCTTATTTGATTTGATCATTTCAAATAAATACATCTTTCAAGGGGTTCAGATAGCCAAATCAAGTTTCATTCAGGAAGTTCCAAAATCAAAACCAAAAGAAAACCTGATAATGAAACCATACTTTATGATGAAAACTATTCTTCCAAAGTGAATAAAATAATTTACCTCTTGCTGCCGATGAAGTAAGTGGGAAGTCTGTCAGCAGACCATCAACGGAAAAGTTACCATTGTCAATGAAAGACAAGTGCTCAGATAATGGATCATAGCTGTAATTGAAGCTAAATGGAACGTCATTTGCAAAATCTGATGCAAACACTTCTAGCCCTGCCTTATGAGCATCTACGACAACAGTGGTATGAGGTTGTAAATAAAGACTTGCATCTACAGGCCATATGTAACCTTTGGGAATGAGAATTCCAGAGGCAAATGTCTTGATAAACGTAAGATTCTTTAACAGAGAACCATATGTCTGGTTGGTGGAAGGCTCAGTCTCATCCTTTCCTAGAAAGCTGAAGACCAGTTTTGTTGTTCCAGGATTAATTCGCTTCGTTATACTTGTTAGGAAACCCACCTCTGGTGATGAAATATAACCAATTATCACACTTCTCGACACCGAAAGTACAAAGCTTCTCATACTTAAATTGTGTCGTGTGAAGAATGCATCATGCTGAAGAAGTGTTAGAATAACAGGGTTACTCAAAATGATAGCTGAGAAGCCATATCCTACATGATTGGAGAAATAGTCATACAACAAAGGCAAAAGAAAATTTTAATGTAAGACAGTTTATAGTCTTTATTTTACCTGAATGTTCAACCATAAGGCTGGTCGCTTCACTATTGCGGTCAAGTTTTGAACGGTGAGAATTGGGAAGCCATTGCCATCAAACTTATTAGTTCGAGAATAGACTCCTTGATTTACTGGTATTAAACAGAGAAATTTGCATCAACTGCTAATGCAAAAGATCATATTAAATAAGTAACAACAGAGTCTGATAGCAACTATAACAGCATTTTGAAAGGGGGGAAGCATAACTACATTACTCTAAAAACATTGGAAAACAATAATTGAATCCTAATCATCCATATTCATCCCATACTCACTTACGTGCATAAGAATTTACTTGAACAATAGGCATCCAACTATATGTAATAAAAAATAAAAAATAAAAAAAAGGATGGTTCACTAGACCTCCGAGTAGCCTATACGAGAGAGAAGTAAGGAAAAAGTTGCTAAGGACTACTACTCAGACTTACAGATGACATTAGTTGCTAGCTCACTATAGGTGAAATCCACCGAAAACCATCCTTTGGTAGGAGTCCCATTAATAAGGTAGACCTTACTCCTGGTGTTGTAAACAGTCGAAATGTCAGTTGCATTCTCCAACTTTATGTCGGGCACACAGATCCCAACTCCATCCTTTGTCAATTGCACATCACACCATAAGAACACATCGGGTACACTAATTTGCAGCGCCAGATCATAGGCAACAGAACTAGAATCAGGAAATAGCCCTGAAAACCCACCGCGTGCAATGACTAAAGGCGGATTACCTACAAAATAATTGAATCATATCAATTAGCTCATGCAACAGGTAGCCAAAAATAATCACGAACGTTTCATGTGCCATAGAATCCCATGTCAAGTAGAAACAACAAGAGTGAGTTGTTACAATAATATTATTGGTCCTAGCCAAGGTTGGCTTAATTTAAGATTTCAAGTAGTGTCCCATTTTTATGTCACGCATATAGCGGTGGAAATGTTTAAGGGAATATCTCTCCCAAAGTAATCTCCGCATCATTTTTACCTTTCAGTTCCCGAAAATTATAAAGTTTGTCAATTTCTACTGTCATATATGACCTAATAGAACCACAAAAGCAAGCCAACAAGACTACCGCTTACACGATGAGATTCTTTTAATTGAAGAAAATAAAAAGAAAAACTTGGGGCATAAATCAAGCTATTCAGATCAATTTTTGGAGATTACAATTCTTCATTTCTCTTCGTTTCACTTAATAAATCTCGTCGGCTGAGTTTCCGATTTTCATTGCACGAAAAAAAAAAAGCAACACGAAGCTTAAAGATTCATTTGGCTGTTGAGATTAAAAAATATATATTCGAAAAATAGAAGAACGAGACCAGATTTTGTTAGTAGGAAATGCTCCTTACTTAATAAGCTCAACAGCCGAACAGAATAAAAATTCTTCTTCACCCAGCTTAATCAACTAAGCTCGGTGACAACCCCGCCCCCCCCCAAAAAAACCCAAAGGATACAAAATCTAGTTTTCCTTTACTTCGTTTTCTCGTCAACCAGACAGAAAATAATCGAGCAGAAAAATCACATTAATTTTTTTTTTTTTTAAGAAAAAGGAAGGGGAGAGAGAGGAGGAGGGGGGGGGGGGG
>QEOT01124028.1:103521-126165 GCA_003123785.1 Pterocarya stenoptera
GGGGGGGGGGGGGGGGGGTTAGGAGCTTGAGGCATAACACAAACCGCTAAGTGTAGGCCAGACACTTGTCTTGTTAGATCCCTGAGCAGAGACCAGAGCTACTACTACCGAGTGAAGCAGAAGAAGAAAGAAGGTTCGACCGCGTGAGTTAGACATCGCCGGAAAAACTCGCCGGCAAATCCCAGAAGCTCAGTTCTCGGAAAATGTGCGCGATTTGCTCAGCTGAGAGAGAGAGAGAGAGAGAGAGAGGAGCTAGTGCTCTGAAGCTTTTCAAGCTGGCCATTCTGGATTTACATTTATATATATATATATATATATATATAATATTTTTGTGACGCCTAAAATTGCCAATTTTGGACGACGCGTATTCACGTTGCTTCGGAAAAGGCTGCTCCAAGTCGGCTTGAGAAGCCGAGCGGTTTCTGTTGTGATCTGAACGAGAGAGGCGGTGCGAGTCTGAGGTATACAGTCACATACACAGCCTTCTCTCTGTCCCAAACACGACTTAACAACCGTGTTTGTGTTGAAAATCGAAATCTTTGTAACTTTTGAAATCATACTGCTAGCTAATAATGTGCATGTAATTACTGAATACAATTCTTTTATAAATAATAAAGAATAATAGGGCAAAGATATATAAGAATTGTTTCATTTTATTTTATTATTATAATTTTATAAAATTTTTATATTAAATATAATAAATAATTTAATTTTTTTTAAATTTTAAAATAATAATATTATTATTAAAAATAATATTATAACAATATGTTATTTAATTTACAACTTTCATCTCAATTCATCTCATATCAACTGACTATCCAAACTATACCTTAGTCCCGAATTGGATAAAAAAATACTTTCATTTTATCTCATCTTATCTCAGTATCTAAATATAGCAAATACAAATATTTTTCAATTTTAATAATTATTATAAATTTTCTAAATTTCTAAATTAAATTTAAAAAAAAAAATCATTCTTTTCAAGTTTAAAAATAAAAATTATGTTAAAAATTATATTTTAACACTATTTTAATCTTAGAATATTTTTATTTAATTTTTTTCTCTTATTTTTCAAAATTCCATAAAACATTTTGACTTAAATTATTTTTAACTCTACTAATCTCAACTCAAATATCTTACCATTATTCACAAATTATCTCAAATCATTATCCAAACCAGCCTTAGACATTGTTTGAATAGTGAGATGAGATGAGATGATTTTAGATAAAAGTTAAATAAAATATTATTAAAATATTATTTTTTAAAATATTAATATTATTTTAAGATTTAAAAATGTTGAATTGTTTATTATATTTTATGTATAGATTTAAAAAAATTATAATAATGAGATAAGATGAGATAAAATAATTTCTAAATAAAACAAGCCTTAATCAAAAGAAAATGCTATGTCCACAAAAATAATTAGAAAAATAATTTAATCATTAAAACAATTTATAAAAGTAAATTCAAAATTATCATGATGTGATTTGTTAAAATATAAAATTATTTTGTTATAACAAATATCTCATGTACGTCTATTTATAAATTTAATATTAAAAAATTTCTTTGCTGTCCTGGACTCCTTGCAATTCTCAAAAAATTCTAACGATGTAACGTGCCCTGATTTTAGAGAAGATATATTTGCAATGAATTGTGCGATCATCGCCTAAGCGTTTTAAAAAAAGTAAATAAAATATGAGATTTATATAAAAAAATTAATTTTTTAACAATAGATTTCACTCTTTTTCAAAACGATTATGCAATATTTATATACTTCACGATTACATGTAAAATTATTTCTGATTTTATTCTTACGTGGACAAATGATCAAGTCGACAGTAGATGTGTAATTGGTCCGATTTGATTCAGTTTTAGACAAAATTTGGGACCGAATCAATATGCATCAATTTTGTATTCTCAAGAATCAATTCCGCACCTGTTATCTCTATAAATCAATACTTTCAATTTTATCAGTTCGGTCCCGTTTTTTAGTTTTAATATACTTTATTATATATTATATAATATATATAATAGTATATTATAGTATATAATACTATAGTGATAATATGTTATTGTATATTATAATATATATTATAATTGTATTATAGACTATAATATAGTATTAGTATAACTATTAATACAATAAATTATAATGATATAAGATTTTAAAATTTAAAATTATATTAATTAGTAATTTATCATATAATACAAAACTATTTTATATATAATTATATATTATATATAAAAATTATATACAATATAAAAAATTATAATATATGTATAAATCGGTCCGGTCCGGTTTTAGAAAAAGAAAAATTAAAACTAGATCAATTTTAACAGATTTTAAGAAAAATAAAACCGATTCCAGACTGAACCAAACTCAGTGCAGGATCAAATCTACCGGTTCAGTCGGTCCGTTTTACCGGTTGACCGGTTTTTTCTTACACCCGACTCAACAGTTGCATCTGGCGCTCCAGCCTTCAACCGAAGCCGGCCATTATTTTCGGGACACAGCTAAATGGAACACAGCTAGAGCGGGCCCCACAACATGGCCATCTCCAATCTGGCAAGTGTAAACGTGGCACGCAATGATTGGGCCTACCAACCCATGATGTTAGCAAAACGCGCAGAAGTGTCTGTCTTGCAATACGGATAATGAGCTTTCTCATTCTTTTACTATTTTATAATGTATTTTAAATTTTTTTAAGTGTTTTTCTAAAATATTTAATGATTTAAAATATATATCACTCTTTCAACTATTAAGTAAATTAAAAATAAATAAATAAATAAAAATAAATAAATAATAAACTTATGATTAACCATGCAATACATAAAAATACGTACATGCGCTTCAGACATAATAACAAAAATATACTTTACAAATTAGCATATGGTTTTTTTATTATCAGATAAATATATCATAAATATTTATTATTTAAAAAAATAATATTAAAAATAATTTTTTTTTTATAAATATGATATTTACTTATTAAAAAAAAAACATGACACTTACACGATTTATTATTATATCTAGTATTATTTTTTTTAATCAATTTTCTATTAAATACGTTTATGGCAATTTTTTTTTGTTAATATTACCCACCTACCATTAAAAAAAAGTGATCCCGGAAGAATACAACACCAACTCATTCACAATTGATTAATAAAATGATATTATTTTTAAATTAAAGACATCAGATTAAAGTAAAAATGAAAAAAAAAAATTATTTTACTCAATAATTGTAAGAAAGTGACGAAAGATCTGTTTCTTTGAAGTCTTGGGACCCACCACCGTTGTAAACATTACAGACTACAGTGTAAGTTTTGGGCCATAGATTGTGAAACGTCGGCGTCGGCGACTGTTCTATCGTTGAGGGAAAAAAAAAATTGAAAATTTCAAATTAAAAGACTTGGAGTTGAGTCAATGCGTAAAATACAAGTAAACGAGTCGTTTTTTTATGTGAATTTGTTGTTTTCTGGCTTTTGGAACCCTTCGATTATTCAATTTCTTTGCCATAATATTCCTAACTAAATTAATTATAACATCGATTGAATGAGAATATCATCTAATCATATTGGTGAGGCTAAAAAATGCATCAACACAATTTTATGTTTCAATCTTAATTTTTTTTAAAAAAATTATACACTTCAAAGAAAAATATAGTAATATTTAAAAATAAACTAAAGGTAAAAATATCATTATATTTTTTTGAGTTTAATCACATTTTTATAGGACTAAAATTCCAGACACTATATTTTTTAAATTATAAACGTTAAAATAAATCAATAATGATATACATACAATCATTTTCACAATTTCTTATATAATTATATTTTAAAATGAGAATATTTATATACAATAATGTTACTTCAACAAATTATTTTATAGAACTAACTCTCGCTTAAAAGAAATTGCGAACTATCATATTTTTAAAAAAATTATTTTTATCAGTCATTATTTATTATTATATATCTCACATTTTATATTTTAAAAAAAATACTCTCATATTTTATAATTAAAAAAATTAAAATATAAAATAAATAATAACTTATGTATAAAATTCTTGTTTTTATGAATAAATATGAGATTAAAATGAGCGGAGCAACGCGGAAAGACTGTTGGTGGGAGGAGGGCGCTGAGAAAAAAAGTATATACCTTTTTGATGCAAATTAAATGCAAAGATCATCAGGATTGGATACCCTCTTTCCCATCCAAACCACTAATTTTGTTAGGAAAATGATACATCCCCCGTTGGAGTTCCGCTTGGGGGCTCCGCTGGGATTTTTTTTTTTTGTTTTTATTTTTTATTTTTTTTATTTCTTGATTAAAAAAATAATTTTTAATAAAGATGTGATTTTTTTTATTTTTTAAAAATATTAAAAAATATTAAAAAAATATATGTTGAAAATGAAAAAAAAAAAACACATAAATTAACGTTAACGGGACACCAAGCAGGAGCCGCAGCGGTATCCCAGCACTGCTCATTTTGTTAAGCCAAGTCTTTTTCTATTATTGTTAGACGGACTCAGCTTTCATTCTTGAAAAAATGAAAAGGTCTTCGGCTACTTACATTTTAGCCCAAAGGTTTCATTAAGTGATGCGAATCATTCACACTGATTCTCTCGCTTCTTTTCCAACTCTACAAACCATCACTGCGCCCATCCAACAACTTATTTTATTAAAAAAAAAAAGTTATATTCTCATTTATTTAAAATTTAAATATTACAAATCAAATCTTAATAATGTGAATGTTGTAATTTATACACTTATTTAAAAATATAATAACTTTATTGTATATAGTCTGATGCGCCAATGAACACGATCAAAGATTCAAATGCCAAATCTACCATTTCAAGCCAAATTGTAAGACACAAAATTCAAACAAAATCTAAAACGCGTGGCACTACATCTAAGTTTGAATTAATTTAAACAACTTGCACATAAAAAAAATGATACACAACCAGACTTTGTGATCACTACTATTTTACGTTATAAAGACTTGTTTGCATGATCCCCTACCTACTCAAATATTAAACATTTTTTATTTTTTAAAAGAAAAGATAAGTGTAAAGAAGTAGGAGCAGTTTTGCTACCGACGTTGATTTTGTTTTTTTTAATTGAAAATAAAAATAAAAATAAAAGAAGAAAAATTTTGAGAGAAAAAAATATTATCTATCTCATGGAAAATTATTTTTATCTTTAATTTACATCGTTTTATTAAACAATGTCTTACATGTCAGCATCAATTTGATGCGCGACCTGGAGAGTTTTCCAAAGCGTAAAACCCAAAACTCCCGTAGACAGAGAATAGACGAACAGTGTCTGATTGACGACCGATTCAACGAAGACATTGTCTTCCTCAGATTACTAATGCTGGGGAGGCGACGGAATCTGGAGACCTTCTTGTCACTTACACGAGATGGTAATAATCTGGAAGGAAGCTTCTGTGGCAGAGAAGCCCATATGGCACCACGAGAGGAGGACCACGATGAAAGAGACGAGGATGAGGACTCTGATTGGTCCGTCAACTAAATAGTTTGCTGGAGTCGGTCTTCTATAATAAAATAAAAAGTAAAAGCTCATGTTGGAGGTGGGGCCTTTGATGTTTAACAATTTGGATGGAGCTAGCGCATTCAAATCCGCGGTGGAAGACTTGGTCGGACTAAAGGAAGTGGCATTTGGTTTGGGATAATGATTCGATTTTTATAAAATTAAATTTGTTTTTAATTAATTTACATAATTACATTAATTGATTGATTTTTTTATGGCATTTGGTTTGGGATAATGATTCGATATTTATAAAATTAAATTTGTTTTTAATTAATTTACATAATTACATTAATTGATTGATTTTTAAAAAAAAATTATACAAGAAAGTTATATTCTGAGATTTTTAATTCAGATTGCAAAAATTAATTCATTTACAAATTTGAGGACAAGAGCTCAGTGTTCTAAACACACTGACATCTTTATTTACTTCAACACACACCACACACTATCATATTTGGATATGAATATTCGAAATAAAAAATTATACTCATCATCCTCGCACCACACACCACACATCATATATATATATATATGATGTGTGTGTGTGGGTCACGAAATCTAAATTGGATAACAAAATTCCTGACTTTTGAATCTGAAACACCAACAGAAAACCTTGTGTGTCAAGGCTATCTACAAATTTAGCTACATATAAATATGGTTCAAACTAGTCATTGTATGACTCGTGGGAAAATAACCCTTACTAAAAAAAACTCCATTATCTTAGCCACCAAAGAACTTAAAGAGACTGCCAGGCTTAACAGGCTGCATGTATGAAGGTGTGTCTTTGCCCAAACCTAAGCAACGATTCCCTGCATTGCATTGAAGCACTAATGTATCATAAATTATCACAGCTGTTGGAATGGAATTGTATCAGACATGTCAGAAAGAAATATTAGAAAGATATCTCCATAAAAATGATCAGAAGCCTAGCAATCATGGTAATGCAACACTTAGCTTTGGCCATCAACAAAAATCATTTAAATATATGGAGAATCTAATATATATATATATATATCAGTATCTGCTTACTTTTGTATCTGACGGCTGTCTTAGGGAAGTCGGTGATGACACCATCAACTTTGGTTCCCCTGACATATGTGTTGATCTCCACAGTTGCATCTGAGAAGAAGTCCCATGCTTGAGACACAAACTCATTGCTGAATGTCTCTACATAAACAGGGAGCTTAACTGACTGTAGCCTCGACACAATATCAGTAGCATGAGTGAGGAATGCTTGAATTTCAGGAATGACAGATTCCTTGCTGACAACCACAGAATCGGCAAATGTCTTTATGTTCTCAATGGTTGAGTTGGGTGCATCAATAATATTATCATCTGCCTTGTACACAAGCTCATAGTTGTTTTTGTTTGCGAGGCTCATTAGGACTGAGCTATTACTGGACTGAATCATAACTTTTAAGGATGTCTGGGTATCATAACCAGCTTTGCTCAAGGCATCGATGACTGCATCGGTTATATTTAATCCCTGCTTCTTTCCAAGGTAGTCTGCATGCTGAAAGAAACAAAACAGAATAATTAATGCATATAATCAATTAGAGATAGTAAAGTCAGGATGTGCAGAAACATGGTACTTTCTGGCATTCTGCACTAATCTCATGAATAGGAGGAAAGGCCAGGGACCAATTACTGAAGTACATAAATACTTTCGATTATAAGGGACTGATCAACAAGATATTGAGAAAAAATGCAAGTGGGAGGTAATATGGACCTAAAGCAAATGCCAAACATGACAAACTTATTGACTTGCAAAATTTTCAAAGAAACACAAGTTCCCCCAAGAACAAAGTTCAAAACCCCAAGGTACTTCCTCAAACGCATGATTTCTCATCATGGTGCCGTGGGTTTCACTCAACCAACTAGCATCCAGCCAACTCTTCAGCAACATCCCCGGCTGAAAAATGTCTGGTTTTTGTAAGACTGAGGGACTGTACATGCTTTGGGATTAGTAAGGAGCTCACAGAGTATTGGATACCTCCTTAGTAAACAAAAAATGCTGCCATAGGCGTCGCACTCTCTGTTGATGGGTTACTAGTCAAGGATTTCTGGTTTAAAATCTCCTTCCTTAAAATCTTCAGTTTTTTTGTTGTTGTTTAAATACCAACTAACAGACTGTAGGCAGAGCAAATACTAACCTCTATGCTGATCAGGACACCAGTAAGAGAGTTCGTGTTCTTTGACAATGCCAAAAACTCAGACAATGTTAGAAACTTTCCAGCATTTTTGAACTTTGGATTCCGGAACAATCTAAAACTGGAGTAGGGGCTTGCTATTGCCGCTGCAGGAATTTATGAAAAAAACAAGAAAATACAGAGATTGAAGTAGGAATTTAGGACTAGCATGCTAATGATATTCACAAGAACACAACAGAATGTGATTCTATCTAACATTGCCACAATGCAGCAGAAGAGGTTTTATAGAGAAAACAGATGAATAATGGAATAAAGGGGGCTAGGATTTAGGTTGTCTCAACTGAGGGCCTTATAACTAGTGTTCCTTCTCCGAGGTCTATACAAAAGTTTTCTAAAATGTGACCTGGCATCCCAAAAGGCTAAGATTTTGATTGCCACATTCAACACTTGTAAAAAACAGTACTAACATGTACTTTCTCACTCTTCAAAACTCTCCTATTTCCTATTAAATTGTATGCGCATTGGTAGTTCTGAACGAGTTTAAGTGGCAGGAATGGACGTGTTGGCTAATTACACCTCACCACGTGGTTGCATGGTATGTATGACTACCTAAAATTACTAATAATATCGATACAACAGTTATCCTCCATTTAATACGAGGGATATAGACGAAAAATAAAGTCCCAATATTTTCAGCAGTTACATGCAAAACTTTCGCTAGTTACAATTTTAGGCAGATAAAAAGGAAGGATATTGATCTCTCGGTCTCAACAAAAACTGGTAAACAAATTTATTAACGTTTTCAAAGCACGAAAGGTTTCAGTGAGGAGAACCAAATTTGACTTACGTTTCAATTCTTGAATCTGACTCCATGTTAGGCTAAAAGTAAATATTCCACTCTCATCCTGAATCTCTGGAATAGAAGTTGTAAAGTTGCCATAACTTGATTCGGCAACTGTTGTGCTATCTAGCAGATTTATTGCGCTTAAGCAAAATGGTGTCCCATCCTTTGCCATTTGAACAGGGCAGTCAAGTACATCTACGCCATCTGTAATAGCTAGTGTATATGCTAAGTCTGTACAACCAGGGTAATCTCCACTTGCTCCACATTTAGAGATAACCAAAGGCTTCTCTGGATAATTAGCAAGGGGAAAGAATAAGGTTAACAATGATATTCTGAAAAATAATGTTGGTATAGAGATATCCAGGGAGACAAAATTAAAAATCAGAACAAAATCAAAGCTTCTATTAGAAGCAATACATAACAGTGATATACCTTGTGGTGAAGCACCTTTGTCAAGATGAGCAAAGCAATCTGCAGTACGAGAAGGGAAATCAGCATCTTGAAGAAAGGGTTACTTTAATAAGCTGCCGATAATGTAATGATAATCACAAGGAAAGGTATTTTAGTGCGTCTGTTCTTAAAAAAATCGCAAATGCAGCATATGTGGCAGAGAATTACGTGCAAGCACCAAGAGAACATGTACCACTGCACTTCTATAATAACCTGATAGGGTACTTTGCATCATAGGTTGCCCTACCATCTCCTTTGAGAGATGGTGGATTGGGGATCCGGAATGTGAGGGCGTTCAATAAGGCATTATTAGGGAAATGGTTGTGGCGTTATAACCATGAGAGGGGAGCTTTATGGAAAGGAGTGATTGACATGAAGTATGGAAGTGAAATGGGGGGTTGGTGTTCTAAAGAGGGTAGGGGGACATATGGAGTGGGGCTATGGAAGTATATACGGAAAGGTTGGTGCTCATTTGCTAGTAATATTCGGCTGCGTTTGGGGGATGGTAATATGATCAGTTTTTGGCAAGACGTGTGGGTGGGAGACACGGCCTTGAAGGTTGCTTATCCCATGATTTTCAGTATTGCTCGGGAAAAAGAAGCTATGGTGGCTGATCTGCGGGTACTTAATCATGGTTCACAGGAGTGGAACATCAGTCTTACTAGGGATGCACAGGATTGGGAAGTGACTATTCTGGTAGAATTTCTGAACTTGCTCTACAACACTTCCACTGCTGACACAATGGAAGATATGATGGAATAGCGACCCTCTAGGAAAGAGAAATTTTCGGTATGCTCTTTTTATGATTCTATTACTATGCAGCAAAGGCACGACTTCCCTTGGAAGAACATATGGAAGACTAAAGCACCTACAAAGGCCGCATTTTTTGTTTGGACGGCAGCTCTAGGGAAGATTATGACCATGGATAATCTTAGAAGACGAGACCTTATTATTATGGACTGGTGCTGTTTGTTCAAAAACAGTGGTGAAACGGTGGACCATCTACTTTTACATTGTGAGTTTACTCGAGATATCTGGACTTACTTCCTCAGCAAAGTGGGTACAGCATGGGTGATGCCGGGTAGGGTGGTTGAACTTTTAGCAAGCTGGAGAGGGATCACAGGGACACCACAGATTGCAGCTGTATGGAAGATGGTTCCTATATGTATTTTCTGGTGTATTTGGAATGAAAGAAATGAGAGGCTTTTCGAGGATCATGAACGTTCCTTGGAAGAGTTTAGGAGTTTCTTCTGGAAGACTTTGTTTTTGTGGGCCATTGCTCTTGATTTGAATGGCCTCAACTTCCATGATTTCCTTGTAACTGTTCATAGTTCTTAAATAGGGTAGTCACATGTATACTTCTAGTGTACCTGGGCTATGCCTACCTTTATATCAATAAAATAACTTATTACTTATAAAAAAAAAAAAGCTCGAAATAGATCCAGTTTAGAACAAAATGAGAGAGTTGTTCAAGGTGATTTAGAAATGTGCACTGATATCAAAGGACTTTCACTAAAGAAGTGTCATTCATTTCACATTGAAGAAGGTGCTTCAAGGTCAAGATACAGGCCAAGGAAAACTCCATCAAGGGATCCTGGTAGCCAAATTCTACAATTTGGAATTGGAAAATCTTAAATTGATTTGATCGTTCGATTGATCCGTCAAGGAGTTCCAGTAGCCAATAGTTTATAATTGGTAATGCAAGATATGTAGGTGAATACTATTCTTATTTACCTATAGCAGCCGATGGAGTAATTGGAAAGTCGGTCAGCATGCCATCCACAGAGAAGTCACCATTGTCAATGAAAGACAAGTGCTCAGATACTGGATCATAACTGTAATTGAAGCTGAATGGAACGTCATTTGCAAAATCTGATGCGAAAACTTCTAGTCCTCCCTTGTGAGCATCCACGACAACCGTGGTATGAGGTTGTAAGTAAAGAGTTGCATCTACAGGCCATATGTAAGATTTGGGAACAAGAATTCCGGAGGCAAATGACTTGATAAATGCAAGATTCTTTAACAAAGAACCATACGTCTGGTTGGTTGAAGGCTCAAGCTCATCTTGTCCTAGAAACCGGAAGACCAGTTTTGTCGTTTTAGGATTGATTTGTGCCCTGACACTTCTTAGGAAAGCCACCTCTGGTGATGAAATAAAACTAACTGCCACACTTCTCGACACAGAAAGTACAAAGGCTCTCATACTCAAGTTGTGCTGCGTGAAGAATGCATCATACTGCGAAAGGGCTAATGGTCAAAATTATAGCTTAGAAGCCACATTCTACATGATTAGAGTAATATCTGTCCTACCAAAGGTGTTGACCCATTTAATATTAAGACACAGTATTCTTCAATTTACCTGAATGTTCAACCATAAGCCTGGTGGTTTCACTGTGGTAGCCAAATCTTGAACAGTGAAGATTCGGGCGTCATTGCCATCAAATTTATTGGTTCTAGAATAGACTCCTTGAGCGACTATGACATCCCAACATATGCAAAGAAAAATGTAATTGGTTCATATATAAGACACGCAACCCAAGTGCGGAAATGTGAAGAAGAAAATGTTTAGGACAGTTCAAGACTTACGCAAGACGTTATTTGCTAACTCGTTGAAGGTGAAATCCACAGAAAACCATCCTCGGGTAGGGACTCCATTAACAAAGTAAACCTTATTCCTGTCTTTGAAACTTCCAGTCGCAATGTCAGTAGCATTATCCAGCTTGATGTCCGGAAGACAAATCCCGACTCCATCCTTAGTCAACTGCACATCGCACCATAAGAGCACATTGGGTACGCTAACTTGCAGTGCCAGATTATAGGCATGTGAACTAGAATCAGGAAATAGCCCTGAAAACCCACCGCGTGCAATGACTAAAGGCGGATTGCCTACAAATTGATCCAATCATTAAAAGTAAGTTAATTTTTCAAGTTGAGACAACAAGAGGGAGTTGGAATAGAAAGAGGAGGTAGCTTTTGAGGCAAAAACACAAACCGCTAAGTGTAGGCCAGGAACTGGTCTTCTTAGGTCCCTGAGCAGAGACCGGAGCCACTACCACCGAGTGAACCAGAATGAGAAAGAGGGCCGCGCGACCAAGTGAGTTACACATTGCCGGAAAAGCTCGCCGGAAATCCATAGAAACTTAGTAACTTCCCGCTATCGGGCTTCGTGTGATTTGCTTAGCGGGGAGAGGGAGAGATTTAACCAAGAAACGTGCGTAACCATCACGTTAAATGTTGGACCACTGGGACCCCCACTAGAGTTCAAAACTTTACAGCCTCACCGGAACGACAAAATTTTGGGGCAAAAAACACATGCATTCGAGTAGACTGCTTCGACGATCCAAAAAAGCTGTAATGGCATTGGGCAAACTGTTGGGAGGAAGATGGGGCAAAGGACAAGTTGGTAAAGTTGACCAAGACCCCCCGACGTTAATGCTTGTCATCATCTGTCTGGGAGGCTAGAGTCTAGGACACCCACATTCACTACAGTGGCTGTGACCAAGTCAACATGACCTTAAATTGAAGGCGCCGATGATCTCGGCACCAATCATCATTTACCCGAAAACGTGATACCAAAAATTGAGATAAAAGTTGCGAAAACAGACCAGACCTTACTTTTTTGGACTAATCACGTTAAAATATAAATATCTTTTATCATTAATAAAAAATAAATATCTTTTATCTTTTAATAGAATAATAAAAATAACAAATGGCATAATAATATATGATGTTAGAATGATCTATCATAATTAGTTGTGTGGAATATCTTTTATCGTATTTGCAGTATAATTTAATTTAAAAAATCAAATTTAAATTAGAAATCAAATTTTACCATTTAAATTATAATGTTAATTATGTGCTGAATAAAACAATTCAATAACTTAACATGAATTTTTAAAAAAAAAATTTAAAACTATGATTTTGGGAGACAAATTTTCAGATTTTTAAGACTATAATATATATATATTGATTTATTAGATTTTGAAGGATTCTTTTTTTTTTTAATTTTTTCAGATTTTCTTTCAAATGGAGTGAGGGTTAAAAATATATATATTTTCTCATTTGGAGTCAAGGGAGTTCTTTATATTATATATTTCTGGGTCAAGGACTCAAGTGCAATATAATTGGATTTCACACCATTATTTTTTTCTCCTAAAATTTATAATTTTATCATTTTCACCCCTGATCAGATTTGTATTTTTTTAAAATTAATTCCTTCGTCAGACTTTCATGAGAAAATCTATTAAAACTCTGTCGTTACTTACATACTCTATAGCTACAAAATAATAATTTTTTTCAATGATGAGTATACGATCTTTATGTTCCATATTTATTTATTATCTTCCAAATTTTAATGTTCTAAATTGTTTACAAGGAACTGCGTACCGGGGGGAAATCATGAGTTATTAGAACGCATTTACGTACGGATCCTTCTAAAATATTGAACGATATTTTGATACGTCCAGATCAGACACAATTAAGAGTCTATCGATGATGATCAACAATTAATATAAAAGAATAAAACAATTAATAATTGGCTGCACATCCGACACATTATATTGAGTTAATTATTCGGATCAGGAAATTAATTAGCAGATTTTCAAGGCAAATTCCCTACTTTTTCCTTCTTGGTCAACATTTTCTAGCTCAAGTTTTAACTCGAGTTCATGTCCTTAATTAATTAGGTTATAGCATCTAAGAGATATCGGCGGATTCAGTACTATGTGCGCTAGGCCTATGCTTAAGAAATGATATTTGCAGTTGTAGCACTGCGCATTCATTTTGAAAAAAGTAAGTAAATATAGAACTCACATAAAAAAATTAATTTTTTAATGATAGACCAAACTCTTATATATAGTACTAGTTAGCTAGGATGTCGTTGCATGAGAAAATTACATGGTCATCGATCACAAATTGCGTGCTACCCTTTATCATAACACTTCATCATCTTAATTCAGGGATGACCACCGAATTCATACAAACTTCCAGGCGAAACAGGCTCCATGTATGAAGGTGTCTTTTTCCCCACACCTAAGCACCGATTTCCTGCATTTCATTGAACCACCAATGTATCAAAACGATATCATGATATGGAGCGTTTGGTATTCAACTGTATCAAATAAACATAGCAATGCTAGCTAAGCTTAATTTTGGTGTTAGGGAAAAAAAAACACCAAATTATCAAGTTCATATGTTAGAATATAAAGATAAAGTTCTTGGAACAAGTACTGATGAGCATTTGATATGGTATTAAAGTAAGTTTCTACATTACATTATGTATCACATGAATGTAGGTTGAATATGAGTAAATCCACTTACTTTTGTATCTGGCAGCTGTCTTAGGGAAATCGGTGATGATACCGTCAACTTTTGCCACCTGGACAAATGTGTTGATCTCCACAGTTGCATCTGAGAGGAAGTCCCATGATTGAGTCACAAACTCATTGCTGAATGTCTCTGCATAAACAAGGAGCTTCTCTGCTTGAAGCTTGGGCACAATATCGGTAGTATTAGTGATAAATGCTTCAAGTTCAGGGAAGATGAAGTCCTTGCTGACAACCACAGAATCGGCAAATGTCTTTATGTTCTTAATGGTTGAGTCGGCGTTGGGGCCATCAACAATATTCCCATCAGCCTTGTATACAAGCTCGTAATTATTGCTTTTGCCCTTGAATTTCATTAGAACTGAGCTATTACGGGACTGGATCATAACTTTTAAGGATGCCTGTTTATCAAAACCAGCTTTGATCAAGGCTTCGTTGACTGCATCGGCTACACTCACTCCCTGTGCATTCTGAAAGGAACAGATGAACAGAATCAAACGGGGATTATCAAGAAAAATATTCAAATCAGGAGGCATGAGAAGAAACACATACACCTCTGATAAATTGCAATCATGTATTTCAGCAACAAAAAGACAGTAATTAAGTAGCAGAGCAAATACTCACATCTATGTTGATCAGGACACCAGTAAGAGATTTCGCGTTCTTTGACAAGGCCAAGAAATCGGACAATGTTACAAACTTTCCAGCATTTTGGAACTTGGGGTTCCGGTACATTCTATACTTGGCGGAGGGGTTTGCTATTGCCGCTGCCGGAATTTATGCAAAATACAAGTATTAAACAAATTTAAAGTTCAATCACGCTTATCTCTCAGTCTCGACAAACGCTTTTAAACAAATTTAAGAGGATGAATTTTTCCAAAGCATGAAAGCTTTCTGTGAATGTTTTCTTCGTTTGCTGTCGGGTTGGGAAGGAGGGGTTGTGGTTTAAAGGGTATCACTGCACAGAGTATGTAAAGGAGAACCCAATTCGACTTACGTGTCAAGGTTTGAATCTGATTCCATGCCAGGTTAAAGGAAAATATTCCACCCACAGCGTTTGAATCAACTATTGCGCTTTGTGTCAAATTTTCTGAGCTCAGGCAAAATGGTGTCCCATCCTTGGCCAGTTGAACTGGGCAGTCAATTACTTCTGCGCCATCTGCAATAGCTTTCTTATATGCCAAGTCTGTGCAACCTGGGTAATCTCCACTTGCTCCATATTTAGAGATAATCAATGGTTTCGCTGCATAATGAGCAAGGTGAAGGAGTGTCAACATGAATGATATATCGAGAATAATGTTGTATATAAGCATTTGCGACTGTGGTATATATATATACCTTGTGATGAAGCTTTTCTGCCGAGATGAGCAAAGCAAGCTGCAGTACGAGGAGAGAAAAATTCAGGATTGTGTCGAAAATACTAAGTGTAAATACCTAGTAGAAGAAAAAAGACTTGCCTATAGCCTCCGATGGAGTAATTGGGAAATCGCTCAGCACTCCATCAACAGAGAAGTCACCATTGTTAACGAAAGACAAGTACTCAGATATGGGATCATGACTGTAATTGTAGCTAAAGGGAACGTCATTTACAAATTCCGAGGCGAAAACTTCAAGCCCTGCTTTATGAGCATCCGCGACAACAGAGGTATGAGGTTGTAAATAAAGAGTTGCATCAACTGGCCATATGTAGTCCTTGGGAACAAGGATTCCGGAGGCAAATGTCTTGACAAAAGTAAGATTCTTCAACAGAGAGCCATATGTCTGGCTCGTTGAAGGCTCAATCTCGTCTCGACCTAGAAACCGGAAGACCAGTTTTGTCGTTGTAGGTTGAAATCCAGACGCAATACGTGTTAGGAAAGCCACCTCTGGTGATGAAATGTAATCAACTTTCACTTTTCTCGAAACAGAAAGCACAAATCTTGTCATACTCAAATTGTGTTGCGTGAAGAATGCATCGTACTGCAAATTAAGTGTTCGGTGTTAGAGCAAAAGGGTTAGTCGATCAGAATGCATGATAGCTGAGAAGCCAAGCCAGATCCAATATTATCAGAGGAAAATTAAAACAACAAACGATCGAGGAGACCAATTCAAAGTTAAGGCGCACAGACAGAGCAATTAAAGTTCATAATCTTTCGTTTAATTACCTGAATGTTCAACCATATGCCTGGTGGTTTTAGTTTTTTAGCCAAATGCTTAACGGTGATAATTGCGTAGCCATGGCTATCAAACCGGTTAGTTCGAGAATAGACTCCTTGCGTTACTGATAATTAGAAACAGAGAAATTCGCATCAGCTGGCGATTAAAAATCTCATATATATAAATAAGCAGAAACCTTGACTGATAGCAACTCTAAACAGATCATCGAGTACGTAGACGGTAACAAAAAAAAAAAAGTAAAGAAAATCATGTTTGCGAGGGAAAAGTCAGACATACGGGAGACGTTATTTGCTAGCTCTTTGTGGGTGAAATCCAGAGAAAACCATCCTCGGGTAGGGACATTATTAACGTGGTAAACCCTACTTCTGTTTTTGTAAATAGTAGCAATGTCAGTAGCATTCTCCAACTTGACACTCGGCGCACAAATCCCAGCTCCATCCTTTGTTAATTGCACGTCACACCATAAGTGGACATTGGGTAGACTAACTGCCCGTGCCAGATCATAGGCAATTGAACTAGAATCTGGAAACAGCCCTGAAAACCCTCCTCGTGCAATCACTAGAGGCGGTTTACCTACAAAATATTAATTCCAGTCATATATATATATATATCAGTTTATTAGCAATATAATGCGATGTAAACCATGTAGAACTCAACTAGCTAGAAACAACATGAATGAATTACATTAACATTGTTAGTGTAGGAATATATATTTGTGACGTCATACGTGTAATGTTTCACAAAGATATAGAAGGTACGTACGTAAATCCGGCGTAAGAACAATATTCTCACTGCGTTTTTCATTTTTCAAGAAAGCAGAAAACTACTTTTTCGTTTTGTTCCAACGTTATATTTTTCTCGGCAGTACAGGTACTAGAGGCTTGGAGGCAAAACACAAACCAGAAAGCGTAGGCCAGCGAGCGCTAGGTTCCTGAGCAGATACTAGAGCTAATACAGCTGAGCACTGAAGCAGGAGAAGAAAGAACGCCCCACCGCGTGGGTTGCACGTTGCCGGAAAAGCTTGCTGGCAAACCATTAATGAAGCTGAGAACGTACGTAACTTCCGACGATAAGGTTTTGTCTAGGGAGATTTGTGAGATTTTCTTAGCTTTGTAACATGAGAGTCTGAGACACATATATAGAGAGAGAGAGAGGTAGAGCGCTCGATTTGCATGCGAACGAAAGATGAGAGGACCACTTACCGCTCAATTCCTGCATGTTTGACGTCGTCAAAATTTTTCCAAGATGGCATGCATGCAAATCTAGCTCTTTATTCTAAATTTAGCTGATCGGTTGGCATGGGAAAAGGTGTTTTAATCGGATTGGTGAACAGGGATAACAGCTCGGATAATTAGAAGCAATAATTAGTATTTGGACAGCGATAACTATAATGATAGCATAATAAACGAATTAGAGAACCACGTCAAGCACATGATCAGAGTACGAGGAAATCGCTGGTGAATTAATATTATATTCTTATCGGCTAGCTAGGTTGTAGCTTGCCTCGCAATATTAAGATTGCATGTGTTTGAATGATGAAATGATGTAGATGATTTCATGATTTGATACGTGAATAGTAATAGTTTGTGGATCTCATTAAAATAAGTTTGAACGTAAATAAATAGAGATAAATTTATTTTTAAAATAATAGATCTCATCAATAATTTATTTAAAATAGAATATTGAGGTGAGTTCATGTTCTAAACATAACGAAATGATATAGTAAGTTGACTTGAATTAAATTAATTTATCCCGGCGGGAACAATGGTGGAAAACTACCAAATCAAGCCCTAATCACCCAACATTTTTTCCACCAATACTTTTGCTAATTTTTTTGAACACCGAGTTTCAACATGTACGTTCTTTTTATTAGAATAATAATAATAATTTAGTTATTATTATTAACATTAATATTGCCTGTGAGGGAGGGTCCATCCCGAAAGGGTCTGAATCTCAAAAGGCCGAGCTATAGAACTACAGGCCCAAGGAAGGAAGCTGGAGACCCCTAGCCAGAGGATTGGGCACCGAGCACATGGCCCATCCCAGAAGGGCCCAAGCCCAAGCCTAAGAAGGCCAAGCTTTGGAATCCCAGGCCCAAGAGAGGAAGCTGAAGAACCCAGACCGGAAGGTCGATACCGAACACGAACCAACTCGGGATGGCCTATCAACACCAAGTTCAGAGGTGCCAAGGGGAACGTCCCGGGGGTCGGCAACTCTCCAAACCCTATCACAAAGCACTGAAAAAGACGCCCAACTATATGCGGACTGTAGAACCTGCCTCGTCACGCCCTACATACAGAAGACGACTCGCCCATGATCTGACACCCTATACTGGCAAGAGGGTGGCTGCAGGACAGACCTAGTACGGCGCAAGATCTCTCTCGGCCGCCTAGGCTATGGACTGACACTGGCAATAGGAAAATAAGTGGTAGCAGGTCTAACACCTGACACACCACGATCCCCCTCAGCAATGGAATCCGAATCAGGTATAAATAAGGGTTATCCCTTCTACGGGAGTCTCTTTTGCTCTTGGTTTGATAACTCAACTATCTTTCTGTATTTCTGAGTTTTTTTCATAATATTATCCATTGACTTAGGCATTAGAGTGTTTCCAGGAATCACCAGAGCCACTCTTTCCTCTCAATTGTAGGTGATGTGGAGCTTGGACCTCGCGGTACTACTCGGATTGTGAAACACGATATCAACGTTGCCATTGATTGATCTCCATAATGAGTCAAAACGACGTTAGAATCCAAAGTTAGTCAAAACGACATCAGAAGTGGAGTGCGCACTCGCTATACGGGCCGATGATAAATGAGGACGACTGGTACGTAGTCATGTATTAATCCCCGTTGAACGGCCCAACCCATATCCTGTTATTTATCGCATGGAGTAAGACCAATGACCTTTAAGAAGATAGATGGTTTTTTTTTTTTTTGGTAAAATATGAAAGATAAATGAATATGCTTGTTATTTATTTATTTTAAATAAGTACGCCAAAGTTTGTGTATCTAACATTATTATATGAGTCATGCTGGGCGGCACAAAGTTGTCTTTTTATTTTTTTATTTATTTTTCATATTTTTTAACAGTTTAAAATATTTTTAAAAAATAAAAAAATACATTAATATACAAAAAAATCACTTCTTTAATCATTAAATTAAAAAAAATTAAAAAATTTTTAAAGGGTTTTGTTACACAACCTCCACCACACTCCACACTCCACATTTTTTTAAATTTTTAAATTTTTTATTTTTTATTTTAAATTTTTTTTGATTTTATTCTTTTTAAATTATTTCAAATTTTCTATTCACTATTCATATAAAATATATTTGATAAAAGAAAAAAATTAAAAAAAATGGAGTGTGAAGTGTAAGTGAATAGTAAGAGATTGTAAAGATTTTTTTGTATATTATATTATATGAACATGGGATATTTTAGAAAAAGCTCAAAGGCCTCATGTCATATATTTCTCACCGTACGCAAGGCATCGATAGTCATCACAATAATTTCCCAATCGCAGCTTCTAGATAACAAGTGGAATTAAGCAGAGAATGTCCCAAAATCTTGAAGCATCTCCACTTCGCTTCAAATGGCCTGCCTTTGTACGTACCGGGGAAGTAGCAGTGTTAATGCAGGAAGATTCGGGGTCTGAAAATGCTGAACTGGCATATACTGCCTCAAGAAGGTAGATTAGCTTAATTACGGTATGAAAAGGTAAAGATTTCAAGAATTTAGATAGAAAATTCTTTTTGATGCGGAGGTCATGGTCACTAATTACGTCTGATGATCTCCGTTTCAACTTCGAAATCAGCATTTTTTCCTTCAAGTTGTCCGTTAAAGTTTTTTATTTTTATTTTATGATAATATTTTGCTGTCACTTTTGAGATAATTTTGAACAGTATTTTAAGCAATAATTTTATTTTATTACGGTTTCAATTTGTAGGCAATAATTGAGATTGGACTTTTCGAACAAAATTCTCGTAATCTCAATATTTTTTAGGTATTTGAGCGTTTGTAAAGTTGAGAATCAATTTTTCTAATTTTATCAATAAATACTATTTTTTAAATTTTATATTTGTATTACGTATTTTCTCTTTCAATCATTAATTTTGGATTAACTAGTCGCCATGAATCCTGATATTTCTTATTACATCCGGCGTAGATTTTATTCGGAAGCTACTCATAAATTAAGCCATTGCAAATGCAGTGTATTTCTTGTCGTAAAGTCCAAACTGGGTTGCAAAAACCGTGGATTATCAGTTTATATATTCTCGACCATGGAAAAATGAGTTTACCCGAACGTACGGTTTGAATAATGATGTGAGATAAAAGTTAAAAATTAAAAATTGAATAAAATATTATTTTTTAATATTAATATTATTTTAATATTTAAAAAAATTGAATTGTTTATTATATTTTATATAAAAATTTAAAAAAATTATAATAATAAGATAAGATGAGATGAAACAATATCCAAAATCTTTGATCCTACTCATTCTTTAGTGCACTGTTAGGTAGAGTTTGGATAGTGAGCTAGATGAGATAATTTTAGATAAAAGTTGAAAGTTGAATAAAATATTATTAGAATATTTTTTTAATATTATTATTATTTTGAGATTTGAAAAAGTTAAATTATTTATTATATTTTATGTGAAAATTTGTAAAAAATTATAATGATGAGATAAATTGAGATAGTTTTAATATCTGTGGGTCTTATGATAGAAAAAATGACTAGGTCTCATTTGTTTTTATAGTTTATCTCAATTTATCTCATATCATCATTATAATTTTTTTAAATTTTTACACAAAATAAAATAAATAATTCAATCATTTCAATTTTTAAAATAAAAATAATATTAAAAATATATATTTTAATAACATTTCATTTAATTTGTTATCTTTAATCTCAATTCATCAATCACCAAGACAAATCTCTACCGTTAATCGGTCTTCACTTGTTCCTCTCGTTTGTGGGAAAGTAGGAGGAAGCAGCCAGAAAACGCATGGACCACGCGACATATTATATATGAATTAATCTTTGCATCAGCCTACACATCACACACCATAATTTTTTTTATTTTTTTTTATTTGTTTCTCTTATTAAATGTGTATTATATAGATGATGAATAAAAAAATATAAATGTTTCAAGAAGACTAAAATAAAAAAATAATTTTAAAAAAATAAAAAATAATTTAATATGTGATATGTAGACTGGCATAACAATGCTCATTATATATACGTTGGATCATGATAAACGTTTGGGATTTCATTCAGGGTCTTTATCAGTTGCAATCGTCTGCCACACTGATTATTACCAACTCTCAACTGTATAAGAAGAAAAGCTGCCAGGATATCTACCAGGCAACGGCAGTCGAGTCAAACCAAGGAAGACGTTACAAGAGTCAAAAAAAACAAAGTTGTTGTCTTTCATTTTCAAAAGCTCGGTAACAGAAAGATCGACGAACCAGATCATAGACCCATAACCCATTCCTTTAGCCCCGGTTTGATTCGGAGATGCGTATCTTAACTCATCCCCACCCCTTCGCCCACCGTTACTTTTAAGCACAATTTATTTATAAAAAATTATTTTATATATATAAAAAATTATTATTTAACGATTTTGGAAATAATTAAATTTTTTATTTGATATTTTAAAAAATAATTTGATTAGAAACAAAATATTATCATCTTATAATATTATTATGAAATATATTATAAAAAATAAAAATTAGGTAGGTAATTTATAAATTATTATTACTTATTTATAAATATATTTATACATAAAACAAAATCATTACAAATATTATGTAATAATTTGTGAGACCTACATCTATCTCATCTCTAAAAAATTAAAACCATCTTATTTTACTTCCTATCCAAACATATAAAATTTTTAAAAACCATCTTTCTTAACAATCTCACTATTATTCATAAAAAAAATTCTACTCATCATCTCCGCATACCACACTTTTTTATTTTTTAATCTTACTAAATGTGTGATATATGGATAATGAATAGAAGAATTTAATAAGTTTAAGAATAATAAAAAAAAAATGATTTGTGGTGTGTAAGGATGATGAGTAGCAAAATTCTATTAATAAACCATCTCATCTCATCTCAAAATCTAAACGGTAATTTGCTTCGAGATATCAAATATATAGAAA